>CAKNXH010032532.1:0-10707 GCA_932178445.1 Andricus quercusramuli | reverse complement strand
TTATACTTCTTTGGTGGAACATTAATTCTTTTACCGAAAATGTGACTATTCCGTTTTTTTGGAGAAATTCGCATTTTTGGTTAAAAATTCCATTTTTGTTTGAAAATTGTACTTTCTTGGTTGAAAAGTCTCCGGCTATATTTTCAGTTGTTTGTTTCAAAATTTTACGAGTTTGTTGAAAATCAATTTTCTTAGTTGAAGATTCATCGTTTTGGTTGAAAATACATTTTTGACTAAAAATTTACCTATTACATTTTAGGTAGATAATGTTTCTATTTTGCTTGGAAAAAAAAACATGTTTTTTGCAAATTTTAGAAAAATTCCAATTTATGCAAAAAAATCATGATAAACATTATTATAATTATATTATGATAATAATTATTATTATATCAATTAATATAATAATTACAGTAGGCCATAAGAAAAAATGTCACGTGCGTGTTCTAGAAATATGATGACGTTTTCAAAAATTTGCTGTTTATTCATGAAAATGTGTTATCGCCGAAATTGAGTCTCCTCGCATCAAGAGAATCTGGAACAAGATGTTTCCGTATTGCATTTTTTTGTTAATGAAATTAAAAAATAATGGAATCTAAAATAATACATTGAATAAAAATATTTTCATAGAAAAAATTCATTATATTTTGGCACATAATATGTATAACAGTTTTTTAATTTTTCATTGTATAATATTTGTTCGCTCAAAAGCGAGCCTAGCAGCGCCTCTCTCGGCGACGAGGCATACTGGGATTTCCGTCACGTCGACCACCGCTGCTCTCAACAGTTCAGTTCTCTGCCATCAAGCAAGAAGCGAATACGCTACCATTTAGTTACTTATAACATAGAATTACATTCTTAGTTTGTACGTTCAAAGTCAGTGAAATAAAGAAGAGAGTTCAACTGTAGAAAGAAGTTATTTGGTCGACCACACCCATCTCCCGAAGAACAATCGTAAAGCGAACATTTGGTCCTTCGAGCCGGATGGAATCACCACTTTAAAAAAATCTACATACATCGATATGTGAGTAACAGAAAAACACAGGCAATTAAGTAAGGAAATGCAGCATTGCACATTATTTATCTAAAAATTCCAATCACGATAAATTGAACATGTGAATGCATTTATGCGACGGAGAGGGGGGTAATATAGATGGTGAGGGCGATGGTTGAACAGTGGTGTGAAAAAAGTGAGCGGAGTGGGTGATTGCGACAATAAGAATACATTCCTTTGTCTATGGAATCGTGCCACTGCAGGAGGTCCGCGAACGGTGTGGCGGCCTAGCCAGATGCCGCCATTTTTAGTAGGGATGCCACCATTTCAAGTTGTGGTTATCAATATTGCCTATATGTATATGTATGTGTATATGCTGTACCTTCCTTCCTTCCTACTTCTCTACATTCCGCTTTCTCTCGGGCCTTGAAGTTTATATTCGCCGTCTATTCATCCATCTCACTTTCTCTCCATACGAGTATTGTAGATCCCCTTTACTTCCTTTACTTCTTACTTTTGCTTCTTCTTTTTACTCTTTCTTTTACTTCTCTTACCTTTTACTTTCATTTTTTTTACACTTTGGCTCTCAGCCAGTGCAATGGAGAACTGAAAAGAGATAGCTAAACATGCTGCCTTTATTCGACTCGTTCGAGTGCGTCAAAATTCGTACCGCTTCAACACCTCGTTGGCGTTGAATGCCGGTCATAATTTTAGCATAATGAACAAAAAAACGGCTGCGCCTTATTCAATCTATGCATCCGCTCGCTTCCAGTGCGTCGAACTTTTGTTTCGACTCGCACCCAATGCGTCGAACTAATGCTTCGACTCGCACCCAGTGCGTTGAACGTGCGCTTCGACTCGCACCCAGTGCGTCGAACTGATTATGGGACGGGATGTCCGGGCCGGGGTGTCTGGGCCCGGATGTCCGGGAGAAGGTGTCCGGAGGTAGTAATGTCCGTGGTTGGGATGTCTGTGGAAAATTTGGTCCAAAGTATGATTTTTTATTCAATGCACATCAAATTTAAATATGCAGATGATAGCCAACGTTTTTAATGTACTCTAATTCATTTTCTTCGTCGACGTGATTTTGGTTAGTACTGACAATACTGAAGATACGCTCTTTCTGACGAAGCAGCCTGTTCTTCGGTAATTGTTCAATTCTCTCGCTCAAACTCAATTCCCGTAACATGTACTCAACGGCGGCTTGTTCTTTTTGTGATTCACTCAAAAACTGAAAATGCTTGGATGGCGCCTGCCAACTAAGATTTGAAAGTGATTATGCCAACCTTCAGATGCGTTGTTTGTACGTGCTATTCCTTGAAGAACAGAGTTGTAGTGGTTTCAGAGGAGTGGTGCATATCGGACTTTAACTGCTTTTCGCCGACCAATCGCTCGTACACATCGAATGTAGTTAATCTCAAAGTAAGTCGCAATGGGAATGAAATCTTTGAATGAACACTTTGACATCGCAAGCCTGTACTTCTTGTAATACAGCAGAAGGTGGACGTTCAGGATTATTTTGGGCTGCACGCTATAAAATGCAATCATTCTAATATAAGAATATATTTTGAAATTGAAACTTCCATGTACAACAATTACCTTAACTTCGGACATAATATCTAAAGTAAGAGTTGCCATTGTCAAAAAGGAATTCTACGAGAATTTTGAAAGAAAATATAAAAAATGTTATACTATTGAGAAACCACGATTGAATGACTTAACGAGAAGGTTATAAATGAAAAAACAAAAACCACAACCGGGTACATGTAGAACGTAAAACAAAATTCGTATTTTGAATATTAGATGGCTTAAGACATTCTGGCAAAATATTTATTTTGGACATTAAATGGCTTTGAACGTTTTGGCCTTGACATTTTGGTTTGGACATTTTGTCCCGGTACCCGTCGAACTAATGCTTCAACTCGCACCCAGTGCGTCGAACTTATGCTTCGATTCGCTGCAAAGCGCCGAACTGATGCTTCAACTCGCACCCAGCACGTTGAACGCGTGTGCTTCGACTCGCACTCAGTGCGTTGAACTTATGCTTCGACTCGTACCCAGTGCGTCGAACTTTTGCTTCGATTCGCTGCATAGCGTCGATCAGCTCACACCACGTGAATTTGGAGAAGACAGACCGTGAGTTTGGACTCGCTCTAAGCGGCGAGGATCATACATAAAATTTACCAATCACTGTATTCAATGGTCAATTTATCGATGCCGCAAGGCTCCAGACGTCAGTCTACATCAAGATCCACCCGAAACTTCCACCAGTCAAGATCAAAGTGTACGGCCTGAAACACATCGGCATCACTACCCCATCACTCCACTTCGATCTCGACATAGCATCTCGCTTTGGTAATCTCAGGCTGGCTGACTCCGACATGCTCAGATCGGGACCAGTCGATGCTACCCTCGGAGCGGATATCTACAGTCGTGTGCTCTTACCGGGCCTAATCAAACAGGGAGATTTTGTTGCTCAAAAGACGGTGTTCGGCTTGGTATTTACCGGGAATCTCCAGGCTTCCTCGTCGGCGGCACAAAGGCTCACGCTCTATACTGTCCAGTCATCCGACGACACCGAACTATGGCATGAGCAATTGATAGACCTGATGCCGAAGTTTTGGTCAATCGAAGAAATTCCTCGAACTGTAAGAAAATCTCGCGTGGTCGAAGCTTGCGAAAGTATATTTCAGAGCGTGCATCGCCATGTAAAGAGTGACAGATACGTCGTACCACTTCCTCTCAAGCCAGGTGGTAGTCAGCTCTTAGGGGAGAGTCTCTCGAATGCCAGAACAGCATTAGCCTCAGTCCACCGTCGAATGCAACGTGATCCGGGTTTCTCTACTGCATACGTAAAATTCATCGCAGACTATCTCCAGTTGGGACACATGAGAGAGCTCACTCCACAAGAGCTAAATGAGTCTACTGTCCAAGTTAACTACATCCCCCATCATGGAATTTGGCAGCGACAGGACAACGGCAAAAAATTTCGGTTGGTCTTCAACGCGTCTAGCTCTACATTGACCGGACGAAGTTTGAACGACGTCCTTCGCCCTGGGCCCAAATTTCAAAATCATCTAGCAGCCGTGGTGATAAGATGGGGGATGCACCGAGTGGCGTACTGTGCCGATATCAGAATGATGTTCCGCCAATTTCGTATACTCCCGAACCACGTACACTTGCAAATGAGCATCTGGAGTCCATCAGCTGCCGAGCCTCAACGACACTACGTTCTGCTCACTGTCACATATGGGGAAACTTGCGCGCCATACCTGGCGCTCAGGACCCTCAGGCAATTGTGTGACGACGAAGGTCGCTCTCTGCCTAAGGCTGTCGATTCCATAGAGAAGGACCTCTATGTAGATGACTTTTTGGGAGGCGCTATTGACGTCAAATCCGCTCGCAGGAGAATCAATCAGTTGAATACCTTGCTTAAGGCGGGCGGCTTCGAGCTGAAAAAGTGGGTCACCAACAGCCCAGAGCTCCTGAGCGATCTGCCTCTCGAGGATCGATTGCGCCCCAGCTGGATGCATCTCTCAACCGAAGGCACTGTCAGCGAGTTAGGTCATGCGTGTGATTCCATTTCCGACAATTTTCGTTTCTCGCCCCCTCCGTTCAAGGAGACGGGTCTTATTACCAAACGTAGAGTGTCATCTGAAATCGCTAAGTTCTTCGATCCAGCCGGGTGGCTCACTCCCATAAATTTCGTTGCCAGAATGTTCCTTCAAGACCTCTGGAAGAAAAAGCTTGATTAGGATCAAGAACTAATAACGGACCCGGCATGTCATTGGAGACAGTTTCGAAACGATCTGCATGACGCCTCTACTCTCACCGTGCCGTGCTCTCGCAGGCACCGTGTACGCGAGTGTATTCGCTGATTCAGACTCGACGGAAGTTCATCTTGCCATTGCAAGAGGCAAGCTCGCCTCTCTTAAGGACCTGAGCCGATCAAAAAACACTCGCATGAGCATACCGAGGTTTGAACTACGAGCGGCTCTCTTGGCTGCGCAACTTTTGTAAATCACAGCACAACAACTGAACGTCGCTTTAGAAGACTGTTGTGCCTGGACAGACTCACAAGTTGTTCTACACTGGTTGCGCTCAGAGGAACCATTCGGCAATGAACTAGTGGACAATTACATCAGTCACGTACTCATACGCCGAGCATGGATCATTGGAGGCAGATCAAAAGTCAATGCGATGTTGCGCACCTGTACCGTGTGTTTGAGACTCTCCAAGCGGCCGACGATTCCACAAATGGCCTTATTGCCCCCGCAAAGAGTTACACCTGCTCGACCCTTCTCACGTGCCAGCGTCGATTACGCCAGGCCATTTCAAATACACCGATCCAAAGGAAGGGGCGTAGCCACCTTCAAAGCGTATGTCGCAGTGTTCGTCTGTCTTGTGACGAAGGCCATTCACCTCGAACTAGTGGGTGATGTCACTACAGCAAGTTTTCTCGGGGCTCTAGCCCGATTTATTGGACGTCGAGGGAAACCCACTGAGGTCTGGAGTGATAATTCAACGACGTTTCATGGCGCTGATTCTGAGTTAAGGCGACTGCTCATGGAGGCTGAGATCGACTGGCGGTGCGTGGTTGATTCGTTGGCCAAAGACGGAATTGATTGGCGCTTTATTCCACCCTCCGCTTTACATTTTGGGGGCATATAGGAGACAGGGGTCAAGTCCGTGAAAACTCACTTGCGGAGAGTCGCCGGTTCCATCCGCTTCACCTATGAGGAGTTCTACACTCTTCTTGTCGGATTCGAAATGATTCTGAATTGTCGACCCCTGACCCCACTCTCGGGAGCCCTCGACGACCTCGATGTGCTTACTCCTGCGCATTTCCTTGTCGGCAGTCCGCTTGTATCGATCCCGAAGCCCAGCAGTGCAGAAGCTAACCTCGATCGCCTGTCTTATTTGGAGCTAGTTCAGGGAACACGTGACAAGTTCTGGACATGGTGGAGCAGAGAGTACCTGAATACTTTGCAGCAGCGCAACAAATGGACCTCTCCGCAGCCCAACCTATCCAAGGGAGATATGGTAACCTTGCTTGATCCGTCGCTGCTTCGGCCTAATGGACAGTGGTC
Source organism: Andricus quercusramuli (assembly GCA_932178445.1). Classification (NCBI taxonomy): domain Eukaryota; kingdom Metazoa; phylum Arthropoda; class Insecta; order Hymenoptera; family Cynipidae; genus Andricus; species Andricus quercusramuli. The sequence goes on along the minus strand of CAKNXH010032532.1, from coordinate 4,626 downwards.
AGTGGGACGTACACCAGAGCCATTTTAAAATTATCCAGAATTATGCCTCAAAACTCTTCATCGGAAACCTCCAACGTCACGCCTCTTACGGCGGGCGGCTCCTGACCGAAGGATTCATCGTTCCAGGAACGAGGCGGGCGGGATGTTCGCTCAAAAGCGAGCCTAGCAGCGCCTCTCTCGGCGACGAGGCATACTGGGATTTCCGTCACGTCGAACACCGCTGCTCTCAACAGTTCAGTTCTCTGCCGTCAAGCAAGAAGCGAAGACGCTACCATTTAGTTACTTATAACATAGAATTACATTCTTAGTTTGTACGTTTAGAGTCAGTGAAATAAAGAAGAGAGTTTAACTGTAAAAAGAAGTTATTTGGTCGACCACACCCATCTCCCGAAGATCAATCGTAAAGCGAACAATATTTTTTTATAAATTATCTCTCAATTTCAAAGTAGCAATGATTTTTAAAATATTTCTCAATTCAAGCTTTCTTTGCAAATGTACATAACAGTGTTTAAAGAATTATTGCTCTTATAGTAAAAATCTTGCTCTTGTACTGTTCTTCTGCATTGAGAAATATTATGCATATTGTTGATATTTCGGATTTAAACAATAACATCGAAAAAAAATTTTATATCAAAAACTTTTCATCGTATGAAGAAAAATTTCTTTGAATCAAAAACTTTTAATTCAGGACTCAAAAAAAAAATCAATAAAATTATAATTTGAGCAGGGAAGTAATTTTTCATATCTACAAAATAAAAATTTCGACTAACGATATATTTTTCGAGTTGATTAGTTCTTGAACTTAAATACATATAATTGGAAAATCTTCTTAAATTCCTGAATATATTTTGAACTGACTCATATTATTCCAAACACTTTTTTTTTAAATTGTTCTTCACAAAAAAACAAGTATTTAAGAATCTTTCGAATATTTTTCCTGAAATAAAAAATCATTTCAAAATGTCATTTAACGAAGATCACTTTATCTAGTCCCGGTTTTGTGGAAGAATGCAAATCATTATTTTTCATTAAAAAAATCAATTTTTTTCATACTCAAGACTCATTTACCTAAGTTATAAGTAATGTAATCATTTAACAAATCATAATTATTATATTAGCATATAAATAATATTGAATATTATATAACATATTATATTACTAATCATCATAATTACAATTATCGAATTAAATGAACTAATTAGAAATAACGAATAAATAAAAATAAACCATTACAAAAAAATTCACTTTCATTTTCTAAAAATATTATCATGTTTTCTAGAATGTGGTGTTTATTCCTGAAAGTTTCTCATCAGCCATTCTGAATTGCCGTGTACTACGAGAATAAGGAACAAATGCTTACCACAGAGAATATTTTTTCAATGGATAAATAATGAAATATAAAATAATATATAAAACAAAAAATGTGTCTAATAAATAAATACATTTGTCTTGTTTATTATTTTTTGTTCTATAATTTAACAATTTTGCAATTGTTTAAATGCGGAAATCTTATGATTTGCAGTCGGCTATTTTATTTCAGGAATTTTCTTTTATCTGGAGTTTTGAAATTCGGTAAGGTCATAATTTTTAGGGTATTTCATTATTCTATAGTTTCAAACTTTTGACCATTTTTTAACTTTATGATTGTTTAGTCGTAAAATTTCCGTAAAATAAAATATTTGGAATAGTACATTTTCGAAATTACAAAATACCTGATTCTGCCGAATTCCCGAAACTAGAAAATTCTTAAATTTAAACAATTGTTTTTTAATCGATATCGTTTACGCTTTAGAAATATAGTAATTTAATATTTTGATAAAACAAGTATGAAAAAATTTGTCTCATGTTTAATGCATTTCTTCTTAATTTTGTTAGAATTTCAAATACCAGTAACGAAAAAATATATTTCTCAATGCACAAGATCGATAGAAAAACAAGCTTTTCATTACAAGAGCAATAACTTTTTTCTTCTAAATTAATTTTTAATGCACTCAAATTCTTGATTCAATTTCTTACTTTTCTGGTTAAGAAATTATTGCTTTCCTTAAAAATTCATGTATTTTCTAGAAAATTCAACTATTTGAGAAAAAATGCCTGCATTTTGTTGGAAATTAGTCCTATTCGTCAAGGATGAATTTTAGTGGAAAATTGACTTTTTTTGTTGAAAATTGGATTAATTTGTTGAAGAATGTTTTTCTTTGGGTTGAAAATGTGTGCTTTCATCTGAAAATAGAACTTATGCATTTTTACTTGCAAATCAGTCGTCTTTTGTTGAAAATTTAACTTTTTTGTTAGATAATCATTCATCTTGGTAAAAGATTCATTTTTTCTATGAAAATTAAACTAGTTGATTGAAAATTCGCTTTTTTTGGTTAGAAATCAATATTTTTTTCCAAAAATTCAACTAGTATGTTCGAAATACACCTTCTTTGTTGAACATTCATATGAATTATATAATTTTAGGAGAGAATTCATTGATTGGGTTAAAATTTAACTATTTTGTTCATAATTTGTTGTTGCTTTTCAAATTCTTGTGTTTGTTAAAAATTCAACTACTTCGTTCAAAATTAATTTCCTTTTGTTTTTTATAAAAGTAATATGATTTTCTCAATTTAAAAAGAAACGCAAGATAGAAAAAAGTGTCAAGATACTTGTTTCAGGACGCTCAAGAGGGACACATTTGCTCTTTTGACGTTATTGTTATTGCTCTCGATTTTACAGAAAAATTCAAATAATTATTTTTCTTGAAAAGACATCAAGTTTTCTCTACTTCAGGACGCATTCATCCAAGTTGAACATAATTCAAAATATTCAACCAATTATTATTATCATATTAACAGAAGAGAAAAAAAATATATATACATAATATCATATTTTATTATATTAATTTTATTATAATTACAATTATTGAGTAAATTGATCCAATTGAAAATAACGAAAAAATAAAAGTAGGCCAAGAGAAATAATGTCTCTTTGTTTTCTAAAAATATGATGTTGTTTCCTAGAATGTGGCGTTTGTTCATGAAAATTTCTCATCAGCGAATCTAGATTACCTTGTATCAAAAGAATGCGGAACCAACGGTTTCCACATTGAATATATTTTTTTAATATATAAATCATGAAATATAAAATAATCCATGAAATAAAGAATACATTTGTCAGATAAATGTATCTGTTTCATTTATTATTCATTATTTTCTGTTTTATATTATAAACTTTTTTAAATTCTTCAGATTCCAGAACTGTCTAATTCTAATTTAATTAATTAAATTAAATTCTAATTTATTGTGAATTGATATTTGTAGATTAAAAATTAATATACTTTACCGAAAATTCGTTTGTTGGGTAAAATTTTAATTTTCGTGGTTGAAAATTGTAGCATTCAGTAACAATTAATTTTTGCTGTTGAAGATTCATAATTGTTGTTGAAAATCCATTCTTCCAACTCAAAATTCAGATATTACATGATACAAAATAATAAAACGAGTATTGAAATGATAATAATTTGTTATCAATATATACATTATTATTATTATAATAATGTAATTATCGAATAAATAGAAATAATTCGGAATAAGAAAAATTCATCGTTTTTTTTGTTGTTGTATGTATATTCAACTTTTTAGTTTCATGATAATTTATCCTGGTTGAATATTCATTTTCTCTTTGATAATCTAACTAGTTCATTAAATCAATATCATTAAAAATTTGGATAAAAGAACAAATTTCTTTCAAGTTTTATTGTATTTTTTGAATTATTGTTCAAATTCAAAATAATAATGAAAATGAAAAAACTTCTCGCAGCTGATATTTAAAGTTTCAACAAAATGTCAAAAATTTCATTACTTGGTAATTTATTATATAAAGCTAATTTTTTATTATTATTTTTGACGCCGTTTTTTTGTTAGAATTCCGAAATACGAACATGTTTTTTGAATACTGGGACACCCTACTGGAATTCTTGAAACTGATACCTTGTCTCTACTTAAAGTGGGTTTATCATCAATAGTAAAGACGCGCATGAAACGCATTCTTTCTTATCAAGGTTATATTTACCGGACCTTAAACTTGTACCCAATAACATGTTTTCAACTAGAATTTGAAAGTTCGCACATTTTTTATTTCGATTATTTTATTTTTTGTGAAAAAATTGATTTTTTTGTCAAACACGTAATTTTTTGTTGAAAGTAAAAATATTTCAAAAAAATATAATATAACATTTTTTATCAAAATTGTTTGCTTTTACACCTGTAAGATCTTTTCGGCTGAACATTCACGTTTTCTAGTCAAATTAGTTCATTCGAAATTCGTTCTTTCCTGGTTAAATATTATCTTCTACCCCAGCAGAGTACAGTGCGCAGTGGGAGGAGGGGGGGGGGGAGAGTAAGTAGCCAAGGCACGTTATTATGCTCGACTGTCGTCGTCCCTCGTGCGAGAGGGGAAGAGAGAGAGAAAGATGAACACTCAGGCGGGGCGCTGAGTCTCTTGTGCGGCGCAATACACGGTATTGCGACCCGGAGGCGGTTCCTCCCTGACGTCGGGGTGGCCGCGCCGGATAGCCACTAACCCCCACTCGCCCTCCTGGAGAAGTGCCGGGGCCTCAGGGTCGTATGCCTGAGGGGCGGC
>CAKNXH010032527.1:0-15423 GCA_932178445.1 Andricus quercusramuli | reverse complement strand
CCATAAGAGTCAGAATGTCTTCGGAATAAATAATAAAAAACTTGTCTTGAAAATCGACACTGATTAGTAGGGTGAAGAAACACAAATTTAAAATCGTTTTTATAATGACCAGCGGCCACAATGGAGTCTGATTGACTTGAGCCTGTGAATTCCAACTCGAATTCAGGTTTGGAATGAAGCCATAAGAGTCAGAATGTCTTCGGAATAAATAATAAAAAACTTGTCTGGAAAACTTTCTAGAATTGATTTCTAATGCGAGAGTGGGTTTGTATGGGTATTCTGATAACAATCTATTGACTGAGGATCACATCAGAAAATCATAGAGACAACGACTTCGACTTTTTCTAAAAATGTTATTTTTTCGTCAAAGAATAATACAGTAATATATTTACCAAGTCTTCCCAGCTTACTATAATTGATTTCTAATACGTGGGTGGGTTCGATGGAGTATTAGGGGTACATTATGTAGCCTAAGGTTTCTCTGAAAAAATCATGAACACAATAACTTTGCATTTTGTGGAAATAACTTTTTTTTGCTAATTGCAAGTTTGTAAAATCTTTACAAAATCTTAACAGCCGTATGTAATTTATTTCTTGTGGGTGGATGGACTTTTGGGGATGTTATAATAATAATCCAGAATCCAAGGACCTTTTAAAAAAATCAAAGTCGCTATACCTTTCATTTTTTAGAGAAATGATTATATTCTCATGGACTAAGATCGGAAACTATTTACCGGGTCTTTCCAGCTTTCTACAGTTGAGTTCTATTGCGTGGGTGGGTTTTGTGGGGTGTTGGTTGCACATTATATAGCCTAAGGTTTCTCTGAAAAAATCATAAACACAAAACATTGCATTTTATGGAAAATGCTTATTTTTGCTAATAACAAATTTGGAAAATCTTTACCAAATCTTTTTTAGCTATATGTAAATTATTTCTTCTGTGTGGGTCGTGTGAAGGAAATGTTATAAGAACAACTCAGAATTAGAAGAAAATGTTGCAAGTTTTATTTATCTATTTTATCAGTCAGTATTTTGCGTTGAATATATTTTTCCTTCTTTTTTTCTTATATTTTTGTAAGATAATATTTATTTCTTATGTTTTTCAAATAATATATTGTAACTTATTAAGAATTATTACTCCTACATATGTTTCAATGCTTTTTCTATTTTGAATATGGCGCCAGAAGTCCTTTTAAATCGATTTAGTGATTGATCGGGACACCACGCGGCGCTGATTGTACTGTTTCTGTTTATTTTTTTTCGATCGCTGAAAAATGTTTTTATTTTTTAATTTTTTAATATTTATCGCGAGTTTTGACGTTCCGGAGGGACTTTCCGCCTCAAATATGAATATGTTATTCCTGTGGGGAAAAAAATTGCCGGCTTACATCCTTTCGGGCGCCAGCATTCGAAACCAATTTTTTGAGGTGAGTTTTGTAGGTTGGAATACGCACTACATGAGCCTTAAGTATCTAGTATTGTTTAATAGTTCAAAGTCCTCGATATGATAAACACTTTCACACAGTAAACAAAATACTGCATCTACCTTCTCGTCAGGATGACACTTATAACTTTTAACAGTAGGGTTAGGTGGCGGCCCATTCAACAGTTCCGTCATGTTACTCTCGGAAACGTATAATCGCACCACGATATACGTATATACTGATTTGACAATAATTGTCAGATTTACACCGTTTCTATAACTCAATCACACACTAAAAGTTGTAAAATGAGCGTTTTCCATGGGAAACTGTTTTTCACTTTGTTTAAGAGCCTACTCGACCCAATTTTTACCACTTTACACTATTCTCTGTGTATACAGAGCACTACACACACGACCCGTCTCGATTTTTTTGTAAACGAGTTTTTTCACTTATCGGCCATACCACGCTGGAAACACCAGTTCCCGTTAGATCACTGAAGTTAAGCAGTGTTGGGCGCGGTTAGTACTTGGATGGGTGACCGTTCGAGAATAATACTACTGCGTTGCTGTTGGCGGTCGTGGGTGTGGTGAGCCCACACTTGTAGTTATTTACTACAAGAAACTATCCACCTAGAAACACTACCCGAATCGGGTAGTGTCACGCCTACCCCTGGAGGCTCGCCGAAAGGGAAACGGCTTAATGGTATAATGGTATAATGGGTGCATTTCACCCCCCCCCCCAACTTATGGGGGTGATCAGGGTCACCATGTTAGCAGATTCTATACACTTCTCGAATTAAATATTCAACTTTACACTCGCAAAATCCAATATTGTGCGGAGCGACGTGCGGAGCGTGCCCGCATGTCAACTTTTCAACTTTTCAAATTATAAACATACATTTTTATTTAATTTTCAATTCATGATTGTACCTAATGATTGTGCATTGGTTAGGATATTCATAATTTTTAATAATTGAAAAACTAGTGTGAGATGAATTAATCAAAGAAAATTTTTTTCTATTAATTTTTAAATTATAAAAGAGTAGGATCACTAAAAGTGAAGTTTTGTGACCCTATGCACATGTAGTCATCATATTCATGACTCGCCATGATTTTTTCCGGTGTGATATCCAGAGCTGTTTGGCAGCAGCAGAACATTGTATCATCTAATACACTCTGGTTACAGCGCATTATAGGGCCTCCAAATGGTTGGAAGATCATTTGTGGAAGCATAAAGAGTGGATGTTCTTATTTTTAAAATACAGAAATTTTATATAATTAAAATTAAGTGAAACAAGTGTACCTACACATTTTTCATTCAACGCTGATAGTTTTCATAAAAAGCGTAGGAATGAGAGATAATTTATTTTAGCCTTTAGACGTTATAAATTAATTAATTACGGAGGGATAATCTGTTTTGACCTATTTATACTGTATGTAACGAAAGGGGAGAGAATCATGGTTATCAATTAGCCTTCTTTTAGTGTAAACAGGTTTACAGGTTTTATGTTCATTTTTGGTGACTACGTGGTGATATTCAGTTCTACGAATGGCTCTATAATGTAAATTAATCGGGGAAGCCTTATTAACCACAAGATCGCATATAGAGTCGAAGTTTATGATTTGAGAGTTTTTATAATTTAGAGTACTTTAAAGGCATAAAATTTAGGTCCACCCGAGATAAAAGTTTCAATATGACTTCCCGAACCATAAACTTCGAGCTCATCTGTTGTGTATGCAGCTATAACTACATTAGTAACAGGTGATGGGGCTACAGCTTCGTCTTCATGCATCCAAGATGCATAAATATTTTCCTGGTCTACTGGTAAGATATTGGTAAGAACTTTATCTGCACTTTCAATAATATCAATTAAAGCTTTTTGGGTATCTAATATTTCAGTTTTTAGCATATTTTGACGTTGTCCGAATTTACCCCAGAAAGAATTCAAACAGAGCTTAGCCAGTGATCGTAATTGTACAAAGAGACCACCGATTTTTGAGGTCGGGTCATACTGAGTTGTCTCATATTGCCAAATCTCAAAAATCGATGTGATTTTGTACCCATTTTCGACAGCCACATTTAGTTCATCAGGAACCAATGTTCCCCCTATTTCTTTCTCAATGATACTATCGGCATGTGGACAATCTTGCTGTAACTGTAATTCACAGCAAGTTCTGCACATCAGTTTACCGTGCACACGAACAGGAAGAACAGGCAAATAACTATTAGTAGGTGCGGTAATACCCTACATTTGATAAGACCCTCGACATTAGTTATATCATTATCTGGTCCAGTTAATTCCTTACAATCATCACCAATATAAACTTTTGGGTGACCTATTGCGAATTTTCCATATTTTGATATAAATGGATATAAGGAACAAACATCCAGAAAAGAGATTTTTATATTGTCTCTTGGTGGTAAATTGAAACAGTTCACGTGGAAATTAGAGTGGAATTTCATAGAGAACTTTTACGTGGAATCGCACATGGAAATTAACGTGAAAACCCGAGTCAACTCGTATTATTTTTGCACACTGAACACTTTTGTCATGTAAAAATATTCGTGGATTTTCATGCGTGAATTCCCACGTGGAAATTTGCGTGAAAACTCGTGTCAACTTGTATTATTTTCACAACACTGAAAACTTTGGCACGTGGAAATCCTCGTACATTTCAATGCGCGAATTTCCACATGGAAGTTCACGTGAAAAACTAAGTCAACTTGTATTATTTTTGCACACTGAACACTTTTGCCGCGTTTAAATATTCGTGGATTTTCATGCGTGAATTTACACGTGAAAATTTACGTGATAACCCGATTTCACTTGTATTATTGTCGTAACACTGAAAACTTTGGCACGTGGAAATCCTTGTAGATTTCCATGCGGTAATTTCCACGTGAAATTTACGTGAAAAACCTTGTCCACTTGTATTATTTTCACAACACTGACAACTTTGGCACGTGGAAATCCTCGTAGATTTCCATAAATTAATTTCCACGTGGAAATTCACGTGATAACCCGAGTTCACTTGTATTATTTTCGCTCACTGAAAACTTTTGGCACGTAAAAATCCTCGTAGATTTCCATATGTATATCCCCACGTAGAAATTTACGTGAAAACTCGAGTTCACTTTTATTATTTCCACTCGCTGAAAACTTTTTCACTGGGAAATCCTTGTAGATTTCCTTGTGTGAAGTTCTATGTAAATAAACTAGTCTGTAATAACCTTTTTTTAAGTGCATCAATACCAGATATACTTATGTCGATGCAGAAAATTGCTTCAGATATAATAATCTAGTAACATTGAAAAGAAGAGGATTTATTAAATCATATGTAAGGAACGTTTAATAATTGTGTAATATATTTTACATTTTGAACAGAGTTTGAACATGGAACGATTAAAATAAGTGATTTATAAATAATACGTCTTTTGTACGCAGTAGACTCGTTTTACATGGAGCTCTATGAGAGACTTTATATACGTTTAAACACATTGAATCGTTGAACTAGAGCAATATTTGGAAACACGTAATTTCTTTATAATCTTTCAACACTCGTGTTGATATGATAAACTCAAATATTCTTGATTGTCAAATAATAATTTGAAAGTTTCAACTTATAATTTTGCAATATTTTTGTAAGTCTTTTCTAACTTATAAACGCTGGGTCATTTCAGAATAGATCTTCTGTACGTGGTTGCGACCTCATTTAATAAAAAATTCATACTATTACATTATTTTGCTGTATGTTCGAAGAGTCAAATTTAATTATTCATGTGCTAATATTCATGCTCATTTGTAGAAATTAATTTTAAATGTTGGTGTGCACTGTAAAAATGGCTTTTTTAAGACACATGCATGATTGATGATGCTAAAGCTCTTCTTTTTACTCCCTAGGGACTAAAAAGTGACGTCAGAGAGGAATAATGAAAATGACGCATCTACGAGCTCGCATTTTATGATTATCAGCCCATTCACCGTAAAAACTGAGAGGAAATTTTGGTTGCAGATAATAGAATTTTTCGGTTATTTATGGAAAGTTACCATATATACCTGTAAAATTACCATGAATGACCGAAATTGTTTATAAATTTCCGGAAACTTATGGACATTTTTAAAAATAAATTTTGGGCTATCCATGGTAAGTAACCATATTTACCTGTGAAATTACAATCAATGACCAAAATTTTTCATAAATTTCCGGAAAAAATGAATTTTTTGTGTAATTTGTGGTAAGTTATGATATTAACCTGTAAAATTAACATAATTCACGGAGAATTTTCATGAATTTCCGGAAATTTATGGAAATTGAAAAAAATTAATTTTGGGTAATTTATGGAAAGTTACCATAAATTAGGTCAACATTAATTTCATGCTTCATTATACAAAATTTAATATGGACTGAAATCATGACTGTATATTTCGAGAAATGTCTGAAATAATCCATTTGTTATAAAAAATATCGTATGTGCCAAGGAGAAGAGGCACTTTTTCTCCCCCTAAGTGCATAATATACAATTGCACTGTATCACAAAATGCATTTTTCTAATAAGAATTCGTAATACATATAACTTAATTAAATCAAATCTATATATCCGTTTATTGAATCGAACTTTTATTTGGCACTGATATATTTTTATATGAATACTATTTTGGATGCTACAATTAACCACAAAGTATTGCTTCGAAATTTCAAATTGAGATTTCTTCGGCATTACTGTGTGAAATTGATGAAATTTGAACTCTAATCGAAATATATCTAATACTTGAATTAAATGCCTTGATGTATATCCTATAAAGTTTTTCAATGGGATTTCGTACGGTTTCAATTTTATATTAATTTGAAAATCACTTGAGGTCACAGCAAAAAATAAATAATTGATACGGATTGGGGCGAATTAACATTTTTGTAGTGCGCGTGAATCCCGTTTTCTGATTCGTTCGAACGCACTGAGACGCATTTCGATGAATTGAGACAGCACGAATTGAATGCGTGTGAATTCGTATGAATGCGTGGTCGAGGTCAATCAGAAAAAAATTAATAAAAAGTTCATGCGTCGAGACTTGAAACAGCGATCCTTCGTGTATGGTCATTTCGCAAGACGGCGGACAAATCGTGTCCCAGAGCCATTATTTTATGTATATTGATTGAATTAAGAAAATGATTGTTGACCGCTATTGTACTTAGGATCCTTTATTAAGCCTCTCATGTTTTTTAATCGCCGTTCAGAATATTTTCGATTTATTTCATGAAGTATGGCCCGATCGTCAGTCCTGTCACGTGTCTCCAGGGGTGAAAAGTGAACTTCATGCATACATATTTACTGTAACCACCGAACTTTTCAATCTTTCTTATATGCCAATAATATGCTACAGTATCCCTCTCCCAGATTCTACAAAAAAGAAGGATTTCTTTATTTTTTATTTATTCTAATTAGACTCAGAAGTCTTGTCCGCAGGAAATTGAATCAGGCGAGCGACCAGTTTGAAATACCGCCTAGCGGTTGTAAAATAGGCCGTAAGAGTGCTCCCAGTGGGCACCGAGACATCTTTAAGATGTCCGGAGGACGTCCCAATATGTCTTATGTCTTTAAACCGGAAAGTCGTAACGGCATTGGAAAGACAAATTTCTGATATCTATAAGACGTTCTATGTCCGTCGTTTTCGTCGTCTTGAAGACATCTTTTTGAATATCACAAAAGACACCAAAAACTACATTAAAATGTTATTCTTCAGTTAGTATTATAGCATATTTAATTCTATATAATAACATTTTTAAATGATTTCCTCCCCCTCCCCCCTTATTTTTCCAATTCTTTTCGTATGTTTAATACTTTGGAAAACATAGGTAAATACTCAGTAAAAAATGTACGACTAAAAAACGTTTGAATATGTTTTACTAACCATGTGAATTTTTTAATTCAAGAAATACTCGCACGAAACATATTTATAAGTTAAATGTCGTAAAGATGTCGCAAAGATGTCGTAAAGCCGTTGGCCGTTTTCAAATAGACGTTGCACGGAGTCTAAAATATTCCTAGAAAATAATACTTTAATATTCGCGCCCAATTTCTACTGTTTGCATAATTTAAAAAAAATGGTTTTAGTCTTTTCCAACAGCACAGTGCGAAAAGAAGGAATGACCATATTTTAAAATGATTACATTACTTATTTTCTGAAATTCATTTCTAGGCGTATCAAATTGTTCAGCTTATAATGCAATTCATTATTGAAAAAAACATTTTTTGCAACACCCACCTCTAAAGTTGACGTTTGCATGCATGTAGATGGTGCCTAAAGTACCTTATTTGAGCCGACTGTGCGTGAAACAATTTTCGCGCATGCGCAGTTTGAAGATGGCTTACTTTAGACACTGGTGAAAAAGCTGCGCATGCGCACATTCGAGATTTGGTACTTTAGACACTGGCAAAGGTAACTTTAAACACTGGTGTTGGTATCTTCTTGAAATAATTTTACATTCAACTTGAGCAAATGTTTTAATGATTGAAGTTTTGTTTTTAGGGTTCCGTAGCCCCCCCCCCCCCGGGGATGGCAACAAAGCATAAACGCCAACATTTTTTTTCAATAATTTTTTTCCAAAAAATTTTTTTCAACAATTTTTTTTTCCAAAATTTTTTTTTTCAAAAATTTTTTTTCTCAAAAATTATTTTATCGAAAATTTTTTTTCTCAAAAGTTTTTTTTTCACCAAATTTTTTTTTCAACAGTTTTTTTTCACTAAATTTTTTTGCACAAAATTTTTTTTTAGAACATTTTTTTCGAAAAATTTTTTTTTCAAAATTTTTTTCAAACATTGAAAAAAATTTTTTTTTATTCCTCCACTCCACTCTATGCAATATAAAATTAGTATTTTTCGTTACCACCTCCTAATAACTTTTTCGGACGGGCGTTGCAAAAAATAGCGTGTGATACACGTGCGCCTAGGTGATTAGTAACTCGTGTGATTGCATCATTCGCCTGCGGTTCGAAGCACTCGTCTATGTTTTCGCACTCGCTTCGCTCGTGCGCTAACCATCGACTCATGCTTCGAGCCTCCGGCTTATGCTGCAAAATTCACACTCGCACACAATCACCTATTTTACGCACTTGTATCACAAATAACTATTGAACTGTTACTGAATGGAAATATTTGCGTATATTTCCGTAATTACAAAATAAGATATTTTTATTTCTGTTCAGGAATACATTTTTGAAAAGTTTGCTACGATGGCGTATTTGCAATCAATTCTTTAACACTTTAAACCAGATAAGTGCAGAATTACAAATTTACGGTTAAAAAGCGTTTAAATGATTTGTACTTATTATTTAAATCTTTCATCATTGATCAAATATTCGCACGCAACAGATTTATAAGTTTAATGTCGTAAAGATCTCGTAACGACGTCGCAAAGATGTGGTAAAGCCATTGGCCTATTATTTTCAAATCGAGGGTTCGTGGGGTCACTAAAACAAGAGAAAGAAAGATATAGATTTATATTTCTGAAACAATACACCCCTTATTTTTTAATGCACTTCCTAATATATTGAATTGCTAAGCCAATTATATAATTTTGCTGCCCAATGGAAAAACATTAGTTGTAGAGGTTATTTCCCATGTGAGTATGCCAGAAAATAATCTGAATGGCAAATGTCACTCACTAGGATTTTCCGTCGGACAAGAAAATTTAGTATTCAAGAAACTTTTTCTTTTTCTTTCAAAGAATAGAAGTAGGGTAAAGTTTTCACTAAACGATGCCCTAACTACTAAACGACACACATACAACAATTCCATTATTAAGAAATCACTAGTTTTAAAATCATTTTGTGCCAATGAAAATGAAAGATGAAGTTATAACATATGAATTCAGCTTTAACTTGAAACTTAAAAAATTAAATAATTACATTTATTTGCAAAAATGAGTCGTTCGCACAAGCGGGCGTTGGTTACTGGATGGTTAACTCTAGTTGCAGATTTCCGCATTAACAAATAAAATAATTCCTTCTTATACATATACTTTTCAAAAGTTACTATGATGGCGTTATTTTAAATCAATTGTTTAATACTCTGCAAAACATAGACGAATGGAAAATAAAAAATGTACGACTAAAAAACGTTTGAATATGTTTTTCTAACCATGTGAATTTCTTAATAGTTACGAAATATTCGCACGGAATAGATTGATAAGTAAAATGTCGTCAAGATGTTGTAACGACGTCGCAAAGATGCCGTAAAGCCGTTGGACTATTATTTTTGAATCGACGTTTTGCGGAAACCTAAAGATTCATAAGAAATGAATACGTTAATATACTCGCTCAACTAATACTGTTTTTGTCTTTTGCAGAGTAAATAGAAAAGAAATATATTCATTTTTGTAATCATTAGCCCCGCTTATTTTTTTAATTCACTTCTACCCATATCGACTTTGCATAATATGAGTAAGATAAGCCGAATTTTTAGGAAACTTAAGAAATTTACTATATACATGAAGCTTCTAAATTTTCTTTCCATATCTTCCTGTTTAAGCAAGCAGAATTGTATTCTAATCATATTTTACTTCCTAATCTGGTTGAAGTAAGCAGAACTTTGTTTAGTTGACAAACTTTTTGACATTTCTTCGAATCGGAACTATAAAGTATCTATAAATGTAGGTACTTATTGCTTCAGTAAAAATTTCTATGAATAATTAGTCATTTTCAACTACTTGTATTATTAGAAATTATTAACAAAGTGTTTTGTAAGTGAACAATTTGTCACTAATACACTACCACTTATTATTAACTGAGATTCATGGAGAGCATTAGGGAGAGTGTTATAAATATTAATTTATATATGAAACGATTAATATTAACAATGTTACGTCATATATCCTAAAAGCATCGTCAGTATGTCGCGATGATGTCGCTAAGACTTTCGTCTACTATTATCCATTTAATATTTTACACCTCTTAAAACATGCGAGCATATCAAACCACGTTTCTAATTCGCAGGGTGCCCAGCGATTCTTAAAAAAAAAATGAAGGTCTTTTTCAAGTTTCCCAGGTCTACTTTTTTTACATCAAATAATGAAATAACCATTTTTCATGCGTGCAAAAAATGAGTCATTTCATTTTTTATTGGCCAAAAGTTTACAAATAAAGCTTTCGTAATTTTTGTGAATTCGTTGAAATCTGTTGAAGTATTTAAAATCTTTGTAAAATCTTTTAGAATGTTTAAAACAAAAATTTTAAAGCTTTGAAATCCTTGAAACCTGTGTGCAATTTTGTGAAATCTTTTGAAATAATTATGAAATCTTTGAAATAGTAATAAAATTATTCTTGGTTTGTGAAATATTTGGTCTTCGCTTGAAATCATTGAAATCTTTTCAAATCTTCTCAAATTTGTTGAAACCTTTTGAAATTGATTGAATTCTTCGAAATGTTTTTAAATCTTTGCAATCCTTATAAATCCTTAAATATTTATGAAATCTTTCTGAAATCTTTTGTATTAGTTTGAAAACATTGAAATATTTAAAATGTTTGTGAAATCTTCTAAAGAATTTGGAATTAGTTTAAAATCTTTGAAATCTGGTGTCTCTTGTTGAAATCTTTGAAATTCTTTAAATCTTTCGAATTCCTAATGAATTCTTTAGAATATTTGTGAAATCTTTCGTATTCGTTTCAAATCATTGAAATATTTAAAATCTTTGTGAAATATTTTGAAATCTTCGAAAAAATTTGAAAATCGTTAGAATTCTGGTTGAAATTCTTGAAATCCTCATGAAAACTTCGAAGTATTTGAAAAATGTTTCTGAAATCTTTGGTATTCGTTTGAAATCATTGAAATGTTTTTAAATCTTTTGAATTATTCTGAAAAATGTTAAAATCATTTAAAATCTTCGAAATGCTTTGAAATCTTTATGAATTCTTTGAAATATTTGTGAAATCTTTTGAAATCTTTAAAAAAAATTGAAATAATTTAAAATCTTTGGAATTTTTCGAAATCTTTGAAATTTGGTGTACTGTACCCTTTTTGAAATATTTGAAATTCCTGTTTTATATTGAAATTTTTATGAAATCTTTTAAATATTTGTGAAATGTTTTGCATTCGTTTGAAATATTAAAATCCTTGTGAAATATTTTTAAATCTTCGGAAAAATGTTGAAATGCTTTAAAATCTTTGAAATATTTTGGAATCCTTATGAATTCTTCGAAATATTTGTAAAATCTTTCTGAAATCTTTTGTATTTGTTTGAAATCATTGAAATATTTGAAGTCTTTTGAAATCGTCTACCAAATTTTGAATTTGTTTCAAATCTTTGAAACATTCTGAAATCTTGGAAATTCTTGTATTTTTATGAAATTTTTAATGAAATCTTTGAAATATTTGTGAAATCTTTTGTATTCATTTGAAATTATCGAAATATTTTAAATCTTTCTGAAATCTTTCTAAATCTTCTGAAAAATGTTGAAATCGTTTAAGATTTTTGAAATGTTTTGAAATCTTTGACATCTTTTAAAATTTTGTATTCTTTTGTAATCTTTATGAAACTTTTATGAAATCTTTTGTATTCGTTGAAATCGTTGAATTATTTCAAATCTTTGTAAAATATTTTGAAATCTTCCCCCTCAAAAAATCTGTTGTAAGACCATGGCTCATTTTAATTCTGATCTGAATTAACGTCGACATTTTCAAGTGATAATTTTTATAATTTGTACATTTAATATCACAGATAATGTATACATTAGCATTCTATATTAGCGGAAAAGAAAAAAAACCTTATAGAATTATTCACAATATTAAAGTCTGTTAATTGCAATCTATAAAAAAATTGGCACCTTGAAATCTCTTTATTTATTCTATAATGAACAAAAGATAAATTATATTCTGATGAATAAAAAACTTGTCAATAGCAATATTTCTTCTAACCGAGATGTTTCTTTCATAATAGACTAGAAGGTTTCAATTACTCTTCACATTTCAATAAAATAACTGTTTTAAAAACAAAACAAAATTCAAGGTTCTCGTGGAAAATTCAAGTAGATTTTCGGGTCTTCAAGATATAAAAAAGAAAACAAGGAGAATTCCAGGTTCTCAAGGATGCTGGACACCCTGAATTCCCATTACTCACACTGCTTACAATCACTCCATGTCCAAGGACATACCGAATTTCTCGATTTTGAAGGGTATCAAGTAGACTGATTTGTCACATATTTTCAGTTAAGAAAAATAAATTCAAGCTTTAGCCTTACAGTTTTCGATCCACTTTAAATTTAATGTCGTTCAAAAATGAATAATTATTTATATCGTAAAGCATTCACACTTGTAAGATTTTATATCGAAATGAAATATTTGACAGCATGAATAGCATGACCAAATATATTCATATTTTGTTCATAAGGGCCGAATTATTATACAATGAATTATATCGATGTGTTAAAATATGTTTTGAATTTAAGAAGGATGCAATTCTACACTCCTTTCTAGTTAAAGGATGAGGACCTACTTTTAAAGAATAACGAATCTTACTTACTCAAAGTGGCATTAAACAGGACCTGCCTCTGTACATTTATTTCAGGATTACAAGGAAGAAGATTCTGATGTATCCTTACATTCTCTCTATGAAATGAGATATCACAAATATTAGTTACATACCCTAGTAAAAATGCCTATTAGAATCCAAATAGAAACCTAATAGGATGTGGCTTCTATCAGCCCTGGCGGACCGGCCGAACGCAAACATTACGCTACAGCGTAACGGTAAAGTAATGCTAAAGTAATGGTAAAGTAATATGGCATTATAATTAATAAAGGAAACAAAATTAATATGTAAACTGTTGCAATTATAATAAAAAGTTGAAATTTACGTTCAATGGTCATGCCGCAATTGCAACAAGTTGCTTTTGCAGCATTAAAAAAAAAAAAACATAGTGACCGGCATTGCAGTCGGGCCCCTGCATATTGGCAACCCGCTAACGCGGCTTTAAGTGGGTTGCCAGTCTGCAGGGCCCCGACTTGCATGACAGCCACTTTGTTTTTTTATTTTTTAACTCTGAGAAAGCAACTTGTTGCAATTACGGCATGACCATTTAATGTAAATTTTAACGTTTCATTATAATTGCAACAATTTACATATTAATTTTGTTTCCTTTATTAATTATGTCAACGGCGATACCACGCTGAAAACACCAGTTCCCGTTAGATCACTGAAGTTAAGCAGTGTTGGGCGCGGTTAGTACTTGGATGGGTGACCGTTCGGGGAATACTGCGTGTTGTTGACCCGTCGTGGGTGTGGTGGACCCACACTGGTAGTATTTATCCACCTAGAAACACTACCCGAATCGGGTAGTGAGGCAATGAACTTTCGAGTTCGAAATGCTAATCAATTTTTTTTTTTTTTTTTATTAATTATAATGCCATATTACTTTAGCATTGCTTTACCATTACATTACCGTTACGCTGTAGCGTAATGTTTGCGTTCGGCCGGTCCGCCAGGGAGGTCCTATTACTTTCGAAAGTGGGTTTTGTTCCTGGTTCTATATGGTGTTCTGTTAGGTAATTGTGAACTTTCTAATTGGATCTTATTAGGATCTAATGCGTCTGTATTCGGCACTCGTACCGTATTAGCTCTTTGTTTCTAAGTGGAAAGTAAGTAGAACCTAATCGGTTTTGAATCCTGTTTCTGTGTGGTTCATATTTAGTAATTTTAAACTTCCTAATGGGATTTTATTAGGATCTGATGTCGTTTGTATTTCCTAGGAAAATGTGTATTAGAAGCCAAATAGAAACCTAAGAGGATGTGATTTCTATCAGGTCCTATTACTTTCGAAAGTGGGTTTTGTTTCTGGTTCTATGTGGTGTTCTACTAGGTAATTGTGAACTTTCCAATTGGATCTTATGAGGTACGATTTCTGAACGAAAAAAAAAGTTATATCCTAACTTATTGTTATATAATCTTCATTTTTTATATTTATTAAGTACACAATTCGCCAATACGGTCGCTTACACATATAGTCGCTCGCTTCAACGCTTTGAAAAATCTAACCCGCTGAGGATTCGAACCCTACCTATACTACCTAAACTTGTGTATTCTACCGCGTGCTCTAACTCATTTCGCTATCGATGCACTTGGATCTTGGTTACAAAATCTCGGCCAAGTATTTTTTAGCTCAATATTTCTTTAAAGAAAACGTATTTCTGATGACCAATGGGTAGTTTTAAGGCAAATTGAACATTTTTGAGAGATTTTAACAAAAAAAATGTATGTAGAATGAATTTAAAATTAAATTTTATTTATTTCAAATACAGATGGTTAGTGTTTTTTCTTTAAATATTTAAAAAGCTTATAAACTATCCAAAGGTAATAAGCAATAAAGAAAAGTCAAGGGCAAAAATTCTCTAATAACCTTGGAGACAAAAAGCGATTTTCTATAATACAAAAATCTCCATAAAACGGACAGTTTTTAATTTATCCAATTATTTTATAATACTTTCTTACTCAGTTTTCAATGCGAAATAACAGTTCTTAAACAATAACACAGGCCGAAGGATTTCGGTATCCTAAAAACGAATCCGTTATCCAGATTTTTTCTATCCCTACTAAAAAAAAGTCAGGAATCGTCAGAAAAAAAGTCAGGACTTCTGACCATTTCTGACCACTTTTGTTACGTTTCTCGACAGAAATCGTCAGGAAAAGTCAGAATTCGTGAGAAATGTTCAGAAATCATCAGAGCTTGGGTTCGAAGGATAATCCTTCCATTAGGGGTCCAAGAATGGAATGACATAAAACCTAATCCCTTTTATATTTCCCAGGTTATTTATATTATTTATTTATATTTATTTATGCATATTCTCTTTTGTATTTATAATTAATAATATGTATATATTGAATGACTCTGAAGATGAATCTGAAAATTTTGTCCGTTTTGAGACGTATCTCTCTCTTTACAAGATACATTATATTTGATATAATTTTAAATTGTTTAGAAAACATTTCAGGTATCTGGAATCGTCGAAACCC
>CAKNXH010032525.1:0-10141 GCA_932178445.1 Andricus quercusramuli | reverse complement strand
TTTAGGAGAGGATCTCTGCCATTCGCAACGATGTAAGCTGTACTCAAAACAATTCGGTTATGAAGACACTGGAGATTCAGAAGTCCGCGTCCGCCTTGCTGGCGTGAAATGTATAATCGCGGAACTGACGAATTGATATGCAAGCTTTTATGCATATGCATGATCTTACGCGTGGTGACATCAAGGGCCTTAAGCTCGTTCTTCGTCCATTGAACCACCCCAAACGAGTAGAGTAGAACCGGGACGGCAAGCATGTTAGTCGCAGATACCTTGTTCAACGCCGACAGATTGGAAGACCAAATCTGTCGAAGAAGATGCTTGTATCTGCTTCGGAGAGACTCCTTCACTGATGTTACGTCCTGAATGCGGCTTTGAGGCACGCCCAGGTATGTATAGGTCTCTCCAGTGTTAAGATGTCTAATAACACCTATATCCACAAGCTCAGGGTCCTTGGGAACGCCAGTAATCTTTCCTTTCTTCAAATGACTTTTGGCACACTTGTCCAAACCAAAGTCCATCCCAATCTCTCCTGTGTAGTTCTTGACGATATTTATAGTAGTTTAAAGTTTGCTTTTACCAGCGGCATAGATCTTCAGGTATATATATATATATATATATATATATAATTAAAAGTTTTTTGTCTGCTTCACCCCGAGGACACGGAGCGAACTAAGGACGACGGTCTTCTGCATCTTCCCCGCAAGCGTCTTAGCATTTTGTTGACAAGCAGAGAGACTTTTCCGGCTATTAAGAAGTGAAAGCTTGGCACCTCCAAGAGCGCCGATGATCAGGACGATTAGCTTAGCAGAATATTTCGGGTACAATCGTCGCAACTCCCGTACAAGGTCTTCATTTTTGTCAGCTGGTGTCGAAAATTCGATAACGAACATGGTTCTCTTCTCGGAATAAAGAGAACTATGTCAGGCCTCGAGTGCGCAACAAAAACAATTGTCGAGAATATGAAGTTCCAGTATATACGGCACTTCTCATTTTCGACAATTGACTCTATTTTCCTAGAAGCGTTTAGCGGATCGGTATTAGGACTAATGCCGTAATATTGACAGAGATAGTAATAAACCACTCTTAGTGCCACATTGTGCCTTTGGATGAAGGTCGTTCCCGCATGAGTGGGACAACTAGATAGTATGTGTCCTAAATGCTTGGGATGTGCATGACACGCTCTGCAGCTATAATCGGGAATGTCTTGGCTATAATGTGGCGACGGTATGCTAGAGAGAAAATGACACCGTCTTGACATGCCAAAATGATACCCTCCGTGCCCGAATCCAATCCGGACGATTTAAGGAAAGCAAACATTAGCTCATACGACATCGGCTGATCCTCCATATTTCTGTGGAAGATTCCGTGCATTTTCTTGTCGAGGAGCTGTTCGCATACATTTTTCTGCTGTGATTTCTTATTCCAGGCCTTCAGGAGTAAGTTCTGGAGATAGATAAGATTTGAAGCCTGTACCCAGAACAATCCTGTTGTGAAGACACTCAAGATTCAGTATTCCGCGACCACCTTGACGGCGTGAGATGTAGAGTCGTGCAACAGAAGACTTAAAGTGCATGCTTTTGTTCATGTGCATAACCTTTCGTGACCTGATATCAAGGAATCTGAGCTCGTCCTTCGTTCATGGAACCACTCCAAATGAATAGAGTACTGCCGGGACGGCAAGCATGATCGTGGCAAATACTTTGTTCCTCGCCGACAGTTAGGAAGACCGAATCTGCCGAATGAGACGTTTGTATCTGCTTCGGAGAGTATCCTTCATAGATGTCACGTCCTAAATGCGGCTCTGTGGCATGCCCAGGTATGTATAGGTTTCTCCAGCGCTAAGGTGTCGTATAGCGTTTCTGTTGAGAAACTCCAGGTTTGCCGCAGAGGTACCCTTCGCAATGGCGAAGTGCGAGAGATATAGTAGCAATAATGTGAGGCAAAAGAGGAGGGAGCTCATGCTATCGCCCTGAAACATTCCTCTCTGAAATGTGACGGTGTAAGAAGTCACACGATGTTTTCCAGATGAGATAGTAGATCTGGTTTTACAAAGTGGCATCAATCTCTCTATGCACCTCACGATGTTCGAATGAACCTTTAAGCTTTCCAATAGAGAGGTGATAAGTCTATGGAACGTTGAAAGGTAGATTCTCTCGCCATCCTGCTACGCCTTTCTTTAAGCCGCGTTGTTCTTACATTTCTCGCCGTACAGGTCTGATTGTCCGAATTATCCTATCATTTAGGATGGCTGTGAAGATCTTATAGAGTGTGTTCAGATATAGAGTTTGTTCAGACAAGTTATTGGCCTGTAATTCTTCGGGTCAGCCAAGTTGCCCATCTTTGGAGGGAGTACTGTGCGCCCTTCCACCGACCACTTCGGAATAGGCTCTTCCGACTTTAGATATGAGGTAAAAATGGGGGCCAGCTGCTGGTGGGTTGAAGGAAACTTTTTTCACCAGAAGGTCTTGATACTATCTGGTCCCGGAGCGGAATAGTTCTTCATGCCTCTTAATACCTTTTTCACCTCATCGGTAGTGATAGGTAGGCATTCTTCCTCAGGTGTTATGAGGGCATTGCATAACTCCTTCAAGCTATTTATGTTCTTTGAGCCTTCTTTTAGTGGATGCTGGACATCGTAGACTCCTTTCCAAAATGCTTCGAACTCCTCTGGTTTGGGCGGATGGTCGACAGTAACTGAAGGATCTTGGAAGAGTCCAGATGGGTCAGGGGAAAATTTTTGGTTTTCTCTGACTCACCTCTTTCTCCGCTCTAGACTTCTCCTAGCGTCAGATAGTACCCGTATTCTGTCAAGTGTCAACAATATGCTGCCTGATGGTCAGCAGCTTTGACTGGTTCCGCGCGCCAGATGTTATGTAGTCTATCACACACTGAAAGCGGGACGCGTACTGTCTTGTCCAGCCTATCTTTGTGGTGAGTTGATGCATTCGTCTTTTGGTCTTATGATTAGACGTTGGTTTTGTTTTATGTTTTTCATCCGCCAAAGCTCTCGCTGTATTGTACACACCACAATTGATAGTCTAGATGTCGGATTCTTCGGAAAAATCTCCACGAAGCTCGTCATCCAGTTCAGCCAGATCTTTGGGACTTGAAGAAACCTGGATGTTGATGTTCCTCTGGTCCTGATGCATCGCTCTTCCTCTATTGGATACCTGCCGCGGTTGCTCGTGTGGAAATATTTCGTGGCGCTGTACTGCTTCTGTCTAGTCCGCCTTGAGTCGAAACTGGCGCGCTACAGGCTGACTGTCCAGTGGCTAGACTGGGATGTAACGCTCGGATCAACTAGTTTCTAGACAAATCGGCTATTTTGATAAAAAATAATTAATTAATATAATGATTTGTTATGCCATAAAAGTCCAATATATAGATTTTGCAGTTAATGAAAAATATTAAAAAAGTTTTTGTACAAAAAAAAATTAAAAAACGAGTTTTTGCAAATCTTTTGTAGATACGCCGGGTGCTGAACTTCTGATGTAACTTTCTATTATATTTTGTTGTAACTTTATCTCGTCGCCTTAACACCTCGGCCATCTAAAAGTTATATTTTTTTCATTTTTGTCGGCTATGAATTTCAATTCATTACATCCTAATGTTTGTTTCAATAAAACATGAGCAATTCTTAAACATTAAAAGTGCTTGATGTGTGAATGAATCATTGAAAAAAATAAATTTTATATGATTTTGCGTGCGATTAGGCTACGAAATAATGATTGTTTATTATTTCAAATAATTAATACGTTAGGCTTGATTATCATTTACGCAATCAATAAATAATTAATAGTACATTGGATATCAAGGAGGAGAGCAATGTCTTTTCACGGCAAGGGCCGAAGGCCCGAGCCGGACACGAGTTCCGAAATATTGTCCGCCCCGTGAAAAGACATCTCCTCCTTGCTGTGCATTGTATTTTTCATGGTAGAGACGCGGAAAATGAATAGCGTGTTCTGCTGCGAACGGATTGAGCGTGATCTCTCTTTTTAAGTCGGCGAACCAAGCGCATGTAATTGGCACTAAAAAACACGTGCGACCGCGTATGCGCCACAATTTTGTTCCTAGTATGAAATGTTGACCTCGCACCCTAACACCACTGTTCTACTTTTTAGGTCCAGCATTATATACTCGGTCCACGCACGCCGCTTGAAAAGACAGATGTTACGCTCAATTCGGAAGCAGTAGAACACGCTCATTTTTCGCGGCTTCCATGAAAAATAAATTAAATACATCATTTATAATAATATTTGATTTTCTGGAATATCATCAATATTACACATATTATAATTATTATAAATTCAGTATACATTTATTATAACTTTACTATATCATTCAAGTAAAAGAAAATGTTTTTAAACATTCTTAAAAAAATCCTTCTTTAGAATACAGTTCTTGTATTAAGATTTCGATCACCTTCAACAGTTATTGTTTACTATTTTAATTATGTAATAGTGTACAATTAATTATATCTTGAGCATTTGTGCAGTTGTGTACTGTAATTTCCTAAATCTTTTATTCAAAAATAATTATTTTCTGACATCACCTCTGCCATTTTTGTCCAAGTCCAAACCGTATTTCTATCTAGAAACTAGCTAAAATTTGGACAATCTTTATTTTTTCAAATTCGTAAAGAGCTCCTAGATAGCGCCAAGACTGGGACTAGACAACAGAAAGGTTTGAATCAAACACGTAGAAAAACTAGACAGCGCCAGTGTAGCGCCAGGCTAGTATTGCGTGAATAGACAGGCTTGAGAAAAACTGTACTGGCTTTAGAATGATTCAAGACTGCCACGAAATTTTTCCAGCACGGGTGGTCTTAGTGTCGCCTCTCTTCTTCTGTTGTCGGCTTGTTCTGGCTGCAGTTGAGTAGGCGCTCCGCTTACATAGCCCCTTTTCCGCAGTTGTTCGGCATAGTTTCGCAGACTTAGACGCAAAAAGTGCGAGAGCTCTGGGTGTTTCTTGTATCACAGAGCATGCCGCCGTGCTATGTAAGCTTCTCGTTCAGGGGCCATACTGCTATCGTAGCACTCTAGCAGGTCGTCATTGATTCGATCTGTCCACCCAAAAGTATTGAGATGAGTTTTGAACCGCACTTACTACAACTATGTTTGGTGTTATAGTTTTGTTCTCACAAGTAGCAGGGGAAAGGATTCGTCCATCCTTGTAAAGCCCCGCATGTAAGGATAAAGTTGCATACTCTGACAGGTCGCCTGCTATCTCAGAGTCAACGTTCGAGACACCTCACCCAGGTGCCATTCAGCTTTCGCCAGGGTTGTTACCCCTCCGCTTGGGGCTTAATCTCTACGGGATCACCCCT
Organism: Andricus quercusramuli; assembly: GCA_932178445.1. Taxonomy (NCBI): domain Eukaryota; kingdom Metazoa; phylum Arthropoda; class Insecta; order Hymenoptera; family Cynipidae; genus Andricus; species Andricus quercusramuli. Next base: position 4,815 of record CAKNXH010032525.1, on the reverse strand, counting down.
GGACAATTGTCCGCAACTACTTATTAATTATTGTAACCATATTTAGCAGAAACCCTTGGTACAAGGACGCTCTACCCGCAACCCGGAGACGCGTTCGGTGGCTTTGTCATAGGCCCTACGGTTTGATTCCAGAGATTATATATATATATATATCGTCGGCTGAAGCCGACGATGGATCAAAAGGTAAAAAGACGCTTGCATCAACTGAACAAGAAAATTGGATGGGCAAGACAGAATGCGTCCGGTGTTCAATGTGTGATTGACTACATAACATCTGGTAGACCGTTCACGAAAAGGGTTCGAAAGTTCGCCCAAGAACTAAGGACCTTGAAGCACACACTAAACAAGTCAAAGCTGCTGACAATCAAGCAGCATATTGTTTACAAAATAAGGCTGTTATCTGACGCAAGGAGGAGGATACAGAAGAGGGAGAGATGGATCAGGGAGAATCAACAGTTTCTCGCTGACCCATCACGCCTCTTCAGTGATCCCCCTGTTTTTGAAAAAAATCCACCCAAGCCCAAGGAGGTAGAGACTTTTTGGAGAGAGGTGTACAAGATCCCGAAAACACTAGAGTTGAAAGAAGATACTGACAGTATCATCCGCTTCAAGGAGTTTTGTGACAGCCTCATAAAATCTGAGGAGGAGTCCTCATCAGTCACTGCCGAAGAGGTGAAAAAAGGACTTAGAGGCACGAAGAACTTTTCCGGTGCTGGACCAGATTGTATCAAGAACTTTTGGTGGAAGAAGTTTACTTCTATACACCAACATTTGGCCCGCATATTCAACTTATATTTAAAGTCGGAGACGCCCATTGCGCAGTGGCTGGTGTTAGGACGCACTATACTCCTACCGAAAAAAGGTAACTTGTCCAAACCAGAGAATTACAGGCCAATAACTTGTTTGAACACACTGTATAAGATCTTTACAGCTGTCCTAAACAACAGGATTGTTCGACGAATTGAGCCTGTATGGCGAGAGATGTACGAACAACGTGGCTCGAAAAAAGGTGTAGCAGGCTGTCGAGAGAACCTGCTGATTGACAGGTGTGTCTGTAAAGACGCTACAGCCCATCAGCGTTCCTTTACAAAGCCGCGGAGCAAGCTGCCGAGACCCTTGGCCTAAATTTTAACATCAGAAGTGAGGAAAGTGCATTACTCCATCTAGATGCTTCACGTCTAAAAGCCGAAGTAAAGAAAGCAGAGGTTGGAAAATTTCACCAAGAGCTACTCGACAAGCAAATGCACGGAAACTTTCACAGAAATATAGAAAAACAGTCCTTGTCGAAGGAGCAAACTTTTGCTTTCCTCAAATCATCAGGGCTCAATTCACGTACAGAGGGCTTTATTTTCGCATGCCAGGACGGTGTCATCTCCGCCTTAGCATACCGTGCCCGCATTTTATGTTAAGAAGTTCCCAGTGATAGGTGCAGAGCGTGTCATGCACACGCTGAGTACCTAGAACATATACTATCGGGGTGTCCGACCCACGCAGGAACAACGTATATCTATAGACATAATGCGGCCCTAAGAGTACTTTATTACCACCTTTGTCGCTCTTACGGTGTTGGTCGCGACCCTGCCCTGCTGAACGCTCCAAGGGATATAGAGTCAATTGTCCGAAACGAGAAGTGCCAGATTTTCTGGAACTACGATTTTCGGGCAGCAGTCTCCGTTGCGCATTCGAGGCCTGACATTGTTCTCCAAGACTTCGAGAAACGAACTATATTCGTGATCGAATTCTCCGCTCCGTCCGAATACAACATCACTGCAAAGGAGAAGGAAAAGGTGGAGAGGTATCAAGACCTTAAAAGAGAGCTGCAACGACTGTACTCAAAATATTTGGTACGAATAATTGTCCTTGTGATAGGTGCTCTTGGAGGTGCGAAATTATCACTGGTTCGTAACCTTAAAGCCATACCCGCGTGCCAAAAATATGCCAAGGCACTTGCGAGATGGATGCAGAAAGCTCTCATCCTTGGGTCGCTTCGTGTCCTCAAGACACACGAGGGTTTCGTCGGCCTGTCGTTGTGATTTCGTCGCGCTCTGTGACCACCCATCTCACGGATGTGAGACGTGACCATAGGTGTATTTTACCGCGGTTCTGCTGGGGGCTATTGACATTTTTTTTTTAGATGGCAGTTGCTCTTAGTGGTACCCTGCGGTGGTTGTTTAACTTTTTTTTTAATTATATATATATTGTATAAAAATATACAAAATTGGTTAATCATTAACAAATATTAGCTTTGATGACAGAATGATCCATTTGGTCAGGGAAGGTCCTGATTTAACCAGCTCTGTACGTTAGGTAACCTTTTTACTGTCTCAAGACATGAAGTAAAGTATGGTTCCGTCTCAAAAATAGAACATCGAATGATGTCTTCACTTCGTCTTCAATATGTCTTAATTGAGGGCAATTCTAGTCGGAATCAAGTCAAATAATTTTTACCCGGGATAGGTACTCCTCTCTCCGAAAGAAAAAAATATGCCGGAAGAGAAAGTTAAAATCTGGCAAAATATGCCTGAAGATAATACAGAACGTTAAATAAAATTATGTTTATAGTTTTTAAAAAGAGACCTGCCTTAGGAAGCCGGTTTTGTAAGATTGGCCATTTGACATATTTGTTTCAACATGAAAATGTTTAAACTTTATGAATTAAATAACAAACTTTATTATTTTTTAAAGATTGCATTTTCATTCTACCGTAAATATTCGTCTAGCAGAAATGCAAATTCATGACTCAAGGCTGTTGCATTGTTTTTTATAAACTTTTCATTTACATGTTTATTTAGTAACAGTTGTTGAATTAGAAGATATTTTTGTGAAATCAATTAGTAGAGTAATAAGCAATATAAAACCTCAATCATTTAAAAAGAAGTATGTGTATTATTTTATTAATGTAATACATTAAATTTATTATAATTTGAATTTATTTTAATTCAATTGAATGTAATAAATTAATTTGTTATGGCTTATTTGCACTTTCAAATAGTTTCAATTCACTCGTACCTGAAGAGGAAATGATACCGGATTAAGTATCATTGTAGCCGACAGACAATTTAATTGTGTGCATTAACAGTAGTTTGAATTGGACAATCTCTGACAAATTCTATCAGATATAATCCAGTTCTATCCAACTTTCTGAGTATAGGGTTACATCCAGATGGGAGGATTTCTCTTACTAAATATACATCTTCGTTCATACAGTCATAAGTATGTATATTGAATTTTCATATCATGTGATATTTCCTGATGTATTTAGTTTCCCAAATTTTCAACTCAATACGTCATCTCGTGTGAACGTAAATTGTTGTGAAAAAATTTCAGTAAGGTATTTGGAAATCGGTATGAAATGGCCCTAATTGTCACGCAAAATTGACGTTGGAATTTCTATTTTTATTCTATGTTGATTTAGAATTAATGAACAAAAATACGTTAAGAAGGTATAAAAGTTTTTTTTTTCTAATTTATAATTAGCACCTTCATGCTTACACCAGGAGCATGACACAATTATTATGTGATTCCAAAATATGAATATGGTTAAGAATTTTAATCAGCGAGGAAAATACAAAAATGTTCGCGTTGATCGCCTTTCGCCTAACTATCGCGTTTACATTTAAATATAATATTAGAATTAATTAACTCTTGAAATTATATTTACGTTTATAAAATGATGAAGCGATATAAACATCTGTTTTTATAATTATGAGTTAAATAGATACTTATTTTGTAAGATAAGTTTACCAGAAGGGCTAATTTATGGAGAAAATGTTTAGTATAGGTTTGTGCCGCCCCACGACGACGCTGATTTTTCCTTCCCGTAGAGCCACCGCCGATATTTATTCGGCGGGCCGACGTGACTCCGTTCTCAATTTTCGGCGGTGTGACTATTTCAAGTCCACTTCAGACTTGACCTGTTAACTGCATCGTTCCGAAAAATTACGTAAACTGCACATGGGGTGTCCACCACTCCGACGTGTTCAAACCTGTTTTGTTCAGCCGGTATTGGATATTTTGTTACACAAAAATTATCCAATATAGTTTAATACGTCTTCTTTAAATTCAAATATGTTTCACAGCCATTTATTTATTTTAAATATGTCAACAAAATTGTTTGATAAAAAAAGTGAGAAAATTACTTTTTTACTTAAAAATTTTAGAGTGAACTCTCGAAATACTATACTTTTATAAAAAAAAATCATTACAATATTGGTATTTTGATCAAATGTATTTATTGGCACAATTGAAGAGTTCACTGTTTGATCAAATGAAACACTAAGTTTTTTCATACTTCAATCAATTTATTTTTATAAAAATGCTTGAAAAATATCATAAAAGTAACAAAATGTTTAAAAGAGACATACACGGAAAAAAAGTTCATTAAACTTTCTTGAAGTATTACAAGAGTCGGGGATGAGAGCGAACCTTATTGAGTACGGACGTGACCTTGATATTAACCGGATATGACAGGCAGCGCCCACGGCGGCCAAAGCCTAAAATATCTTAGGGATAGAAATTTGAAATTTACATAAGATAGCACGTATGAATTGTTTTTAAATATAATAAATGCATAAATGATTGTCTTTCCATTCCAGTTAAACCCGTTCTAGTTCTGTTGTTGCCGGCATGAACATATAGTCCAAGAGCTGCTGACGTTTTTCGTGAAGTGAGAGTATGTCCTAGTTTTTCGCTTATATGTCTGGGAAATGGCCCTTCTTTCGAAACCCGTAAATGCCAGACGCCCTGCCTGGGGCGTTTGGACACCTGTGCCAGGTGAAAAAATCGGAAATTTGCAGTGATAGTATAAGAGCCAAT
>CAKNXH010032524.1:0-18940 GCA_932178445.1 Andricus quercusramuli | reverse complement strand
CAATGTAACGGAAACTGAGTGTCAAGATGTATGCGAAGATCTATGCATAGTATCCAGTGGTGCTCTAGTAATTAAAACTTTTGAGAATGTGGATCTTTCACCGAATAGTATATACGTAAAAGTCTTGGATGGTCTTCAGGTCCCAGTGATTATAAAGAAAACAACCTTATGTTATCTCTTCAATAAAGATGGCACAAAAATGAGCAGTGGCCGATTACAACGAGTAAAGGCTCCTGAAGTTTAGGGATCTTTCAATACTCCATATCTGGAAAAGGCGTCAATAACGAGAGAAGAAACCGTATACGACGATTACTGGTGTGTTTTTTCAATAAGCGATACAAAATCATTTCTAATTGGAAGAGTGTTAGCTTTTGGTTATATGAGTGGAAATACATCGAGGGAGTTGCAATATTCCAAATGTTCAGCACCTGTCCAAGGACCTAAAGAAGGAAAAGGTGTAGGTTGTCTATGCTCGTGGTATTCATTCCAAGCTGAAAATAATTCATTACTTCAGCCTGATTTTACGTTTTTGCCTGGCTATCATAACATATCGTAATACGTATGTACTATTCCTCGTCCTCGAGTACTAAACGGTTCTCTTACTGTTGATAAAGGACTTTTTTCAAAAATTTTATCAATGTTTAAGGCTTTTAAGAATAAGCGATAAGTTTACGTCATACGTGATATTAAACTGTAAGTTTAGTATATATAACATGTATGTATATATATGTAATTTAATATGCATGATTTAAATATATTCCGAAATATTCTCTCATATTACATCATATTCCCTCATATTCTCTCATATTCCCTCATACTCCTACATATTCCTTCATATTCCCATATTCTTCATATTCTTTGTATTCTCAAATATTCCGATATATTCTCTATATTCCCGAATATTCTTTAGGGAATATATTCCTCGTACACGAAAAATCAGAGTGGTCGACCCCTCGCATCAAACGAATCACACGAATAATAAATAATCTATCAGCACATTTGAAAGACGTTTCTATCAAACTCTATCCATCTTGAAATTCTATACTTTTCTATCATCATATTTTCATTATGTCTATCAAATCTCACCTACACATTTTGTGTCATATAGTCAACAACTTTGGTTTCTAACAAATTCTATCCATCGAGAAATCATATATACTTTTCTATGAAGTTATTCTCGTTAAACCTCTATCCAATCTTAACCAAAAATAACTTGCATCATATCCTTGCATCTTATCAAATGATATGTTCCAAAATCTTGGAAGATTTTATACAACTCTACCCGCCGAGAAATCTAATACTTTTCTACAAAAATGTTCTCATTGCATAAGATGTGAATGAGTTTTAATAGCAATATCATGGTGGAAAATATAAGATTTTTCGAGGAGTAGAATTCGAAGGAAAGCTTTCAGGTTCTGGAAAATAGGATTTAATATAAGTCGGGTGTGAATAAGATTTGATAGGTATTCAATAAAAAACTGTTCATAGAAAAAGTGTAAGATTTTACAAGTGATAGAATTTGACCATTTTGAATCTGCAGATAAATGGGATTTGATACAAGTCTTATATGGTTACGACTTAATGGAGTTTCAATTACGAAATGTATTTTTCACAGCTTTCATCTGATTTCTATAAAAAAGTGTACTAAAGTTGATAGTGTAGTCAGATATCACATTTGATAGAATTGAATTTGATTTCTACGAAAAAACCTATCAAAATAGATAGGAATTTGGAATAGCAGATTTTATAGAATTGGATTGAGTTAGTAACAAGAAAGATATAGGAACGTATAGGAATTGATGGGACACTAGACTATTTTGCTTCCATAGAAATCAATAATAGCCGTTATATCCAAAAGTTTAATAGAAATTGATTGCCTTTTTAGTGGGACATAGTGGGGAACTTCCGATAAACATGATTAATTGACTATTCGTTTTGATAGATTTTCTATCAGAAGCGTTTGATAGGAATATAAAATAAATTCTTGAAATTGCGGATACAGAAAAAGGGTTGAACAGTATTAATTCTTCTTTTAACAAATTCTGTCAAACTTTTTCAGTAGGGAAAATATTTAAACTTTATTGTAGCATTACATGTTCACCACAAAGTAGGATTTAAATTGTAATCTCTGAGCTTGCTCCATCTATCATGAATTTAGTACAGTAATAGCACTAGTCTCTGGTTTTGAATTTCCTTGTTTCTCTTGAAATTTCACTTCAGAGCTAGGAAGGGGATCGGATTACAATCGAGGTTTCAGAATAGAAACTCGTGTAGAACATTCTCCAAGCATAAGAGAATAATTCACCGTACGTGAAAAGAGTGTCGGGATGAAAAGAACTAAATTATTCATCCGGCAATATGGCAGATCAATTCTTGTTGGAGATGAATTTACGAGAAAAGATCTGACAGTAGCAATTTAAGAAAATCTTGAGTAATCAAATTAAGAGAACTTACGACCATACATTTGCTTTTATTTGTTGTAAAACTTGTTCTAATAAAAAAGTGGTATCTAAGAAATTTTCCACAATCAGAAGTTCACCCACTTTGTGAATGAATTTATAAACTACTGACTCTGTACTTAAACTTTTCTACCCTATGCTTTCTAAACTTTTCTGCCTTATGCTTTCTTTCCTTCTACAGCTTATTCAGTTTTCAAAACTTACTTGGGAATTTATATTGAGAGTCAGAACTTTTTGTGTTGCAGAACTTAGTTCTTAGGAGTATCATCTACTTTAGATACTTAAAAGTAAATACAATTGTTTTTGTCCTTAATTCAGAATACCAGGTGACCCCTGCTTATGTGCTGTTTCGTCAATCAGTCAAATATCGACTCACTCAAGTTCTTTTGGGAAATTTCTTTTAGTTTCTTGAAATATAAAATAAATAAGAGACAGCAAATTCCACCGAAAGCCACTTTCCCATGTACTCTGTACAGGGTCCTTTGTCTGGCTTCTGCATATTTACTTTCCTAGAAGATTCGCAGCCTACTAGGATCCCCAGGGTATTTTAAAAAAAAGTTTCAAACTTAGGGTTAAAGCGAAAATTTGAAATTTTCCTACGTTTGCCTGTTTGCCTCAAATTCACTGAAACAGCTTTGAAATAATTTTACAATATCATTGCAAATTCGTCTAGCTTCTGCATATATACTTTTATGATAAATTCAACATTTGCAGCCTCTTAGGAACAACAGAAAATTGTTTTAGAAAAATTTAAGGTTAAGAGTCCCGTGTAAAATTAGAAATTTTTATACTGTTCTTTTGAATTCAAAAGAATTTAAAAAAATTAAATTCATAAAATGTCAAAACAATTCAAGTGCAATTCAAAATCATTCAAATGAAATGAAAAAATCCCATTCATTTCAATTAAATTGAAGTGAATTTACAGAAATTTAAGGAAAATTAGAAGAATCCGAGGAAATTCATACAAATTCAAGGTGAATAAAAATTAATTCAAGAAAATTCCAAGTAATTTAATAGAATTTAGGACAAGTAATAAGAATTTAGGATGGATTCCAAATAATTCAAATGAATTTCAAAGATTATTTGAAAATCTTTGAAACCCTACGAAACCCCTAACTTCTTGCGAATAGAGTTCACAAAATCCTGGAAAAATTTATTAAAATAAGTTGAGCTTTTAAAATCCCTTAAAATCACTGAAATCCTCGGAAATCCTGTAAAATCCTTTGAAATCTTTTAAGATATCCTTAATCCTTATAGGGCTATAAAATCGTTTCATATCTTCCGAAATTCTAGAGAAATATTTAAATCCTTATGAAAATTGGTTTAAACCTTTTAAAACCATTCAAATCTTTGGAAATTCCCTAAAAATGTTCAAATATCTTGAAATGCCTTGGAATATTTAAAAATACCTTGAAATATTTAAAATCCTTTGGAATCTTTCAAAATTCTTTGAAACTTTTTAAAGCTCTTGAATAAGATTCCTTGGAATTTTTAAAGATACCCGAAAATCTTTCGAATCCTTCGGAGTGCCTGTAAATCATTGAAATCTATTACAAAATCCTTGGAATCTTTTGAAATACCCTAAGATATGGAAAATCCTTTGAAATCTTTCGAAATACCTACAAATGATTAAAAGTGAGCGTCCACATATTACGTAACGCTCTGAAGGGGAGGGGGGACCCTTATGAAAAAGAAGTACTGGTAAGTATTGGACCCAGTACTTTTTTCGCGAAAAAGTATTGGATTTCCAATACTTATTCCTGAAAAAAGTATTAGATCCAATACTTTCCAATACTTCTTTTTCATGAGGGGAGTTTTCGCTTACGTCACAAACTGTCACATAGTAGGGGGGTCGCAAAGATTTTGTAACACGTGACACTTCTCTGAACAAAAAATAAAATTTTAATCCGTGTCGATAGATTAAAGTCAATATTATCGCCGTCTAATTTAATCTTTAAATTAATACAATGTTCTCAAATGAAAAACATGTACCTAAAAATAGGAGGGAGGTTAGCTTCAGTGTCACATAACACTTTGAGGGGGCTCACCGAAATCAATAAAAATAGCGTAACGTAATATGTGGAACTCCCAAAATCTATTCAGAATTTCTTAGAATCTTTAAAAATACCCTGAAAGATTTCAAAAGAATTCAAGAAAAGTGACTGTAGTAACTTTATCTTTAACAAATTAGTCTATTAAGCCTATTCAGACGTAAATAAATCCTTCAAATGTCTCCCACCTATAGTTTTCCACCCTTCATCCCCATAAATTCCCCTATTTTTCTCCCCACACTTCAACCATCGCTTTCCCTTACTTCCCTAACTTCTTCCTCATCTACTTGGTGAGTTCTTCTACCACCCTCATTTCACCTCACTTCCCCTAGTTCGGCTCCCATCAATTTTCCTTCTTATCCTCCACTCATTTTCCACCACTTCTTCTACTTCCCCTACCCTCATTTCCACTCACATTCCCTAATTCCATTCCCTTCATTTTCCTTTGCTTCCCCTAATTCTACTCACTCAATTCCCCTACTTACCACTCTTCACTTTCCCTCCTATCCAATACTTCCCCCTCTCATTTCCCCTACTTTCGCTCCCTTTGTAGGTTGTGAGTTATAAGTTGTGAGTTAGCAGTTAGGAATTGTGAGTTTTGAGTTAGAAGTTCTCCTGACTTGTCCTTCTCGCAAAAAAGTACGACGGACGGCAATCCGAATGAAACTATAAGGGTTTCTACCCGGCGCTACGAAACCCTAAAAAGTGATGAAAATGTGATTTGAGAAGAAAAAAATGGACTACAAGTGACTGTGTGGCAGTCCTCAATTATTCTTCATAGTAACTTAAAGTGCTTCTTACAAAAATTCCGTGACTTTTGCCATTTTTTTTCAAAATCCCTATCTTTTCCCTGGCCAATACAATTTCTTGACTTTTTCCTGATTTCCAGGTTTTCCCTGACCTGCGACTATCCTGCATTTTGTTACGACTCGTTACACTTTACCCCTTGTTAAACTTGTTAAATTTTACCCCAACACCGACGCTGAGGAATTTCATTGTACGCGAATATTCAGCGGAAAGGAATGATCTAAACTGCAGATCTCACAAGACGAAAAGGATTGTAGATAGAGAATAGAATAAGGGAGTGTCGAGGAACATTATTCTGAAGTAGTAAAGCAATATCGGGTCCCAACTCGATGCGCGGTTTTTGTTGCACAGGGACGAGCTGGTGCTAACTTATACAAAGAGGTTCGAAAGGACTTTGGGAATGGGGAAATGGGAAATGGGAGTTTCTCTCGCGCAAGGAGAACAGAGAACTTTACTGGATGATTCATATCGCGTAACGCTACAGGAAACGAGGCCATTTTTTGAAAAGAGCGAGGGTGCGTGCCCTTTTTCAGATAGGCGACGTGCCATTTTCTCAAGAAAAAAAAACAAAGAAAAACAAAGCTGAAGAAAGGAAAAAGGGGAGCAACAGAACCCACCTGTTCTGCTCACATTTTCACACATTTGTCTAATCTGGCTCGTTTGTTTCCCCCGCAAGCTCTACCCTTGTAAGAATTGTGGGGCTGCTATAATTCCAGACACTTTTTGAAATGGGGAAGAGATTGCCGACCCTCTGAAAGCGTTGCTTGAGCAAGTTTCACAAGCGAAAGCTTCCGAAACAGCAGAGCAAGCACTTTAAATCTGCATTAGTGACGCTACAATCGAGCTCCAGTGCAAGGTCAGCTTGTGTGAATTTCCAAGGATTACAAGGACCTTCCTCGATGGTGGGAAATCAGTTCGCAAAGAAGTTCAATCGCCATAAGATTTTCCATCATTGTATTACACTTAAGAAAAAGGATTCAATCAGTAGAATAAAATGGATCAAAGTTTGGAAAAAGACAAGTAATAGAATTGAAAACTGCTCATGTTTGAACATTTTTTTCAACTCCTAGATAGATTGAAAGCCCTGAGTTTTTAAAAGCATTTTTCCAGGTAAGCTATGAAGGAATAATTTAAAAAAAAAACACAATAATTACTTACTGAAAACCCTACTTTCTCTGTTTTTGTTTGCTTAGCTTTTGAATGTGTTTCCACAACATTTTTTAATGTCAGCTAAAAAAATATTGTAGTGCAAAACAAAACAGAAATTAAAAACATTATTATTCACGAAAATACCAAAATTATGAAGATAACGATTATTTCAAATACGCAATCTGTTAACATGTAAAACCAAGCCATATAGCAATCTACTCTACTATTTTCGATTTTCAAATTTTCGTTTCTAAGACCACAACTAACCACTATTAAATTTCGATTATATTTCTAGTCTACTATTTTTACATTCTCACCATAATAAGATATTAGTTTTATATAAAACTTGACTCCGTCTGTTTTCATCAAATCCCCACGTTTTGACACTCCCTTACAAAACGGTTTTTACGAAGGTGTCTGTCTTTCTGTCTGTGCGTCTGTCTGTATCATGTAGGTACGATAACTTTCGGAAGACTAATCAGATTGGATTCAGATTAAGCCAGTAACCAGCCAGTTTTGACCAACTGTTCTGGTTTTATCCATCGAAAAAGTTTGAAAAAAAAATTCCATTTTTCAGCAAAATATTCGAGATATGAAAAAAATGTTGAAGAGCGAAATTGCTCATCTCAAAAAGATGAACAAACTTTGTGAAACTTGTTTTTTGATAAGACGCATATTTTTTGTTTTAGTCGTGAAAAATGTTATTGAAAATAAAAAATTCAATTTTGTGGCCAAACTATACAAGATACAAAAAAAATAAGAAACCAAAAATTGTTTATGCGAAAAGGATCTACAAATTTGTTATAATTCATTTTTTAATAAGATGCGCCGTCTTTGTTTTGATTTTAAAAAAGAATTTAAAAAAAATTAAAATTTTTGAATAAGCAACACAAGATATCAAAGAAAAATGAATAGATAAAAGTTGTTACCAAAAAAGGTCAACGAATTCGTAACAAATTATTTTTTATGGGACGCGTAGTTTTCATTTTAATCGTAAAAAAAAACATTTCAAAAATTGAAATTTTTGGAAAAGCAACAAAAGGTGCAAAAAAATGAACAGACGGAAGTGGTTTACCAAACAAGATCGACAAATCCATTATAAATTAGTCTTTGATAGGACGTGTTTTTTTTATTTCAATCGTAAAAAATAAAATAAAGAATAACTTCTTTGGAAAAACGACACAAGCTATAATAAAATGTTAATTACCAACATTTTTGCCTAATTTATATCTGCAAATTTGCTTTAAACTGTTTTAAGTAGGACGCGCAATTCGTTAAATTATAAAAACAATCATGCGCTTTATTTTTTTTAACACCTGAGTGTAAAACCACGTGGCTCGGACTCGGACCCCCCCCCCATCCCTTAATATGGGCGAAAGGGCCCTTTGGGGGGCCCCCCCCCCTCCCTCCAATGAAACCGCGTGGTTTATAGAAGGCCCCTAAGGAAATATTAATATAATAATATAATAACGTTGAATTATATATATGTAAGTGCATTAATAATTATTATTATTATAAAACATTAATTGATCGCGAAGCACGAGATACGTTATGAGAAAGTGTTCGTTAAATCCGAAGGAGCTTTAACAAAAGAGAATTCACAATCACCAAATTACAATTGTCGATGGATTCACCTTTAATTTTAAAAGGTCTATGTAACAGACGCGCGCCCCAGCCGCGTTCAAACTTGCGAGCGCAGCGCGGCGGCCTATGGCAACCTACCCCCCGCCCCCTTCACAGGATGGAGGTTTCAACCCAGCACTCCACCCCCAGAACTTCTGAGCTTTTCTGCGATCATGATTACTTCATTCGAAATCTAATATGGGCTGAAATCATGACTGTATTTCGAGAAATGTCTGCAGTCATCCATTTTTTTTTAAATATCGTATGCGCGAAGGGCGAGAGCTACTTTTTCGACTTGTGTACGCTTTCAGTACTCGTCTCCGGCTACGAGCTACGCGTTCGCCTACGAGCTATGCGTTCGCCTACGACTTGTACTGAAAACTAGACTCGTCAGCAAAGTCCCTCTCCTCCCTCTAGAAACTAGATGCATAGTATACTATTTTCATTGACTTTTCAGACCTTAGGGGTTGAAAACGATTCCTTTCCCCTGCAGCTAGGAGGGCAAAAGTTTTTTTGCAATTATTTACTATCAAAATCTATAATATTTATGTCTTAAATTTTAGGTAAGAAACTTGGAACCCTTTTTTCAATTTTTTAATCGATTTTTGATACTTTGAGGTTGAAAAAGACAACTTTTCCCGGCAGCTAGGGGGATCAAACTTATTTTTGCAATTATTTACTATTAAGTTCTATAATATTCATGTCTTATATTTCAGTTAAGAAACTTGAATCACATTTTAGAATTTTTTTAACGATTTTTGAGACTTAGTGGTTGAAAACGACGCTTTTCCCCGGCATCTGCTGAGGAGGCAGACCTTTTTTTTTACAAACATTTCACATCCAACGCTACAAAATTCATGCTTCAGATTTTGGGAAAAACATTTCTCAATTTTTTAATTTTTCGTTCCATGTAAATATTGGAAACTTTCAACGACAGAATCGAGTTATATGTCGGGTTTAGTTTCTCGATTGAACTGTTAGAGATTTCTTCATTTTGACGAATGTCTTTCAAATTTACAAAATTAGCCAATAAATCGTTCCGGAAATATTAGAAAATAGCGTCATCGAAAAGAATCTCTTTCAAAGCGTCTTTTTTCAAATGTCTTGAATTTCTGCTTATGGTTCTTAAAAAATAAATTAAAACCTCGTAAAAAGATGGGGAAGCGGAAAATTGGGTCAAAATTCGCGATTGTAGGTGTTCTAGAGGATTATTTAAATTGAAGAGAAAACGGAGGTAAGGTGAAAAAGGGGACGGACTGTGAATCCTGAAATTATAGATTCACGAGATTGGAAGATAATTTAAAAGGATATTTCAAATCAAAGATCAGTACAACTACAAAGTTGAAGTTATGAACTAAAATATTATCCAGATTGGAATTCAGCGCATAAGTATATCAGAGAGACAACTTTCGAAATAGGATATAATAGTGTAGTAGTAGTAAAATGCACACACCATTAGACAGTAATGTTACCAATCCCGCGAATCAGGAATCCTTTGATATTAGTTAATGGATGAAATGTGTAGTCAGGCAATCAAACTGACGTGGGTCTAATAAACTAATAGATTTCTATGGTTCATTATGCAATATCACACATTAATGAATCTCCATATGACATATGAATGATATATCTACATATAAATGGAATAATTGATCTTAAAAAACTCATGAAAATTCAAGTCGTGCAAACTGAATCTATATGGAAATCATAAAAGGCTTTCACTTTATTTGATATTTTAGAATGTTTGATGTTCTAAAATTGATATGAGGCTTATAATTTTACCAGGCTATATAGAAATTTTAGAAAACTCTCAGGACTCTATAGATTTATTTTTTTCTTTTAATTTGAAGATAGATTCTTAAGTAAAAATATCCTATTGCCCACAAGCCAGAAAAAAAGTTGCGTGAATCCGGAAACGTTTCGCACCATGCAATAATTTGCTCTTGATTTTATGCTAAGTTATCCAGCAAAAAAAACGTACTCTATAATTTTTTTTAATAGATAGTAGTGCCTGCTTCACATGAAGCTACAACTCCCACAATAAAAAATTGAAGACTATTAATCACATCGAATTCTCTTTCGCGCAGAAATTTAGAAAATAAATGTCAAATATGCAGCCATTTATAGGCCATGATCGGAAAATTCGAATGTTCACTTGAGCCCGAACTTAAAAATTAAAAAAATCCCTGTTGCTCATAGGACGCCGGAATTTTTTTATTTTCAGTAAATTTAATATCTGAAAGTCGAATTAATTCTATTCAAAATCAAAAAACATGTAGCTATTTATAGGTAACCGCCGGAAAAATCGAATTTTCACCTGTACCCGGACTTCAAAATTTTCGAACAAATTTCAAATTTCTTTTAGCAAGCCAAAGAAAGAGGTGAAGCTGGCACTACTACCTATTGTTGAAAAAAATTAAAGAAGAACTTTTTTTTAGGTATAGCATAGTACTAAATCAGCACTAAATTTTTTCATGGTGTCCATGGTCATAGCATAGTACTAATCTGGTAATTCCAGCTACGCGCACCTTCCAAAGAAAGAAGTTTCGCATTTCAAATCACGGTTAATAGATGATATTAAAATATAATTTCTAATAAATTCAAAAAATGATATCATATGGGAATGAACAATATATTTAAAAATGTAGAAACTTTCATGCTTTCATTTAGATGTTGAGTTTTGTAGTATGGCAGGGCCCTGTTTTACCGACTGCGCTAAGTCAGGAAAGGTTGGCGCCACTGGTTTTTTTTTTCGATGACGGGAGTGCTTCGGTGTATCATGATATCGCGTAAATTCCTTCAAAAATTATTGACATAGAAATAAGAAGACCACAAGGATTTAACAAAAAATGGCGAGAAATATAGTTTCAACATTCAAATGAATTAACCCAATTAAATACATAATCTCTGAGAGATTTGCGATTCATGGAAGTTTGAGGTTAAGTTTTCTTGACAGCCACGGAAAAAACAAATGGTGAAAATTAAAGGTACACATTTTTAAAATCTCAATAAATAAATTTTAGATCCGAAAAATATTACTTTATTAATCTCTTTCATCTACTGGTTCCAAACTAAACAGAAACCGAATAATTCTTGAAAGTTCAAATCTCCAGTATACTCCCGTATAATATCTTTGCTCCCGTTAACTTGTCACTGGGCAGGGCACTAAAGCCCTGTTCCCGAGTACATTATAATTAAAAGTTATACTAAAACTGCGCTAATTAAACAAAGTACAAGCAGCAATTGGCGAGATCAACGTCCGTTAACATATTTTCTGCAGATTCCCAAAATTTCAGCGAGATTTCTTATTTAGTTTAAAAATAAGTTGGACAAAAATATATGGAAAGCTGAAATATGTGTCCTTAAGGGTATGTGACAAGCTGACACGTGACGAATTACATTTCTATTATACTCAGCGCCTTTAAAAATAGAAAAATGAATATACCGTGCAGAAATTTTGTTCAAATAGTACAATTTTTTTTATTTTCAACTTGAAATCTGAGAACAGAGGGCATTAGCACCGTGGCTAAAATAGAATTAATGAAATTGTATTATTTAAACAGAATAAATACTCAAGTGGGCCAAACGGACCCGGCCTTATACAGTTTGAACTATTTTACAAAATGTTCAGCACAATGTATTCGTTTTCCTAATTACAAAGCCGCCGAATATAATAGCATGTAATTAATCACATGACGTTCACATTCTCTTAATTATTTTTCTCACGAACGAACACAAACGAGAATAACATGCAAAATACTTTTAATTAAAAATTAATATCTTTATTTTCAGACTAAATCATCAGCTTGAAAGTCATTCCAGCCAAATAAAGAAGCTCCACAATTTTCTACAAAATTTAACAATAGTCACACTTTCAAAAATGGACAATCTGGAAGAAGCTAGTAAACTTTTAATCTCGACTGGAAAATACAAAAATAAAACCTTGAAAGAAGTCTACGAAGCTGATTTGAACTATTACTTAAAAACGCTCAGGAGAAACGTTCATTTCGAAAAATACATCAACACCAGATATGTCAAGGACGTTGATTCGTCCAAAGAAGAATTCGATAAACTGAAACTTCCTGCCCATAATGTAACCATCTTAATAAAACAACTAAAACCCTATCACCAGATAAGAATATACGACTGTGTTGGAGAACACGATGGAATTCAGAAGAAGCAAGTTCACGAAGGAACTTCTTACTCAGACTATATAATTAAAAGAAATCTCTACTCGGCTAATGGAGTTTTGTATGATTATCTGATAAGAAAATACGTCTACAATTTAAAAAACGAATACGCCTTTGATTCCAGAGCAGAGACAATGATCGATCAAGGCTACACTGATTACGAGCTAGACTATGCGATCTACCAGGATAAAACTAAGCAAGTTTTAGATATTTTGCCTACTGTATATCGAGTTTCATGTCTCCACAGTTTGTTTTTTGGAGATAAAGTAGAAGATTATAATCCAATGATGATAAACTTAGAGAATATAAAGACAGCACTGAATTACATATCTTCCCTTAAAAATATAAAAAACGCTCTTTTGAATCCCGCTTGTGGTGGAATTTACTTTGCTGGAGATGCAGACATGCTGATCGATGACACTATTATCGATTTCAAAGTCTCAAAGAATGCAGGCGTTGGTATGGACAATTTTTTGCAACTGGTGTTTTACGCTGCTGGGTTTTACATCAACGAGGGAAAAGAGATGAGGAAATTTTTGATTTATAATCCGCTTCTGGGACTGGAATACACCTTGGAACTCAAGAATCTGGACTTGAAGAAACTAGTGGCTTTCTTCGAAGATGTTATTATCAAGTGCTAATGTTTTTAGAATCGATTCAACGTTTTATTCTTTGACGATTGATTTTATTTGAAGAGATTTATAATAATCTCATACTTTATTTAATGTGAACTTCAGAGATGAATCAGATGAAGTGTTTAAGTTGAAGCTTTACAAGATCGAGTTCGGAAGTTATTTGGATATTTTCAGTTTGAAGAATTCAAAAATATAAATGCTTCCAAATTATGAATTGGATATATAAATAATGCTGCAAGAAATGTTTATTGTGATATTACAGGACGTTAATACAAATCCTATTAATGAATAAGTTTTAAGTGTATCCGATTCTTTCTACAATGTTTAGTAAAGAACTGAATCATAACTCGTTTAGAATTAAAACCCCCTAATCATGCAGTTTTTTTTAATTATATCGGATACACCGGACTCTCTTTTGAGGAACAATGTCGGGGGTTGCCTGCAAATAGCCTTGTTCATATAGCGCCTGCATCGAACCGTAAACAGTCAGGGCCGTCTGAACCGTGTCGCAACCGTCTCTCGCTCTGTCCCCTGAGAAACTGCGGGGACCAGCAATTCTGGGAATTCATCAAACGCGTGCGATCGCGCGTTCCTCAAAAGAGAGTCTGGTGTATTGATCTTAAATTGTATGTCAATTACAAAACTGTATTAAAAGGAAAAATTATTATCTCAGGGTAGCCACTTGAAACAATTTTCCCCGGTTACATCTTTAAATTTTCTAATTCAAAACTGAACCATTTATAATTTAAGAAGGTATTTAATAAAAATTGTACAACTTAATGTATCTACAGCTTTAAAAGTGAGATATAAATGATTAAAATTGAACTATTTTTATTTCGAGACTTGTGAAAAGGAAAAATTTCAATTGGATATTTTCGAACCGAGTTTATTTAAAATTAAAACTTAATAATTTCACGTTTTTCGAAATCAAAATTGGACAGATTGAAAAGTAAGTATACCCATTCAAAACTGTACAACTACTAATATTTTCAATTTTATATTGTACAAGATTGAGCAATTAAAATTTTCGATATAAAATCATTCAACTTTGAAGGTGTTTAATTTTGTACGATTTGAGTTTGAAGTAAAAATTTTGAATTATGCGATATAAAAATTGTTCTAATTTCTAAACTTACTATTCAGAATGGTTTCTTTCAATTTGAAATAATATTTTACATTTTGAAAGGCTTAATTCCACATGTTCTTAGTTTCAAATTGTCCAACTTATAAAGTACTTTGATAATTCTAAAATACTAATATCAAATGGCTTTCATTTCTAATTCTGCAACTTTAGAAGATTTGTACATAAACCAGACAATTTAGAATGTAGCAATGAAATTATTTAAGACTTTGAAATCAAAGTTTTTATATTTGAAACGCTTTTTTCTAGTTATTCAATATTAAAGACTTCAAAAGTAATATTGCTCAACTATTTAAGTTTTCAATTTGAATCTGTACAAATTTGTATATTTGACTTCGAAGTAAATTCGTTCAATCTAGAAGGCTTGAAATGACAATTTGTGAATTTCGAACACTATAGATTTGAAATTAACTGGTAATCTATCATATTTAGACCTGAAATTATTAAATTTGGAGCGTCATGAATTAAAAATACTTTAATTATTATTAAGGTATTGACAATTGTCTATATTTTGATCTGAATGAATTCATGTATCATTCTTCCAAAACAGAAAAAGTGATCAGGATGTCTACCTGACGGAATATTTTAAGTTCCAGATCATTTCCCGGTGTTCTTCAGGTCAATTGTTAATTTTGTCCACTCAAATTAAAAATATTCAGAATATTTGAATTATTTCAAACAATTTTTTAAGATTTCAAGAGATTTCTAAACACTTTGGAAGATTTCTGATTTGAAACAGGAAATATTGGAAAAGAATTATAATTCTGAGTTCCAACATAGGATAATTTTTGGTCAAGATAATTACAATTCTGATTTGGAACAAAAAATATTGTAAAAGAAGTCTTAATTATAATTCTCTACGAAAAATCCTTGTTCCAAAGTGAAAATTATAATTCTTTTTGGTAACTACTTGATCCAAAGTAAAAATTATAAGTCTCTACAGAAATTCCCTGTTCCAAAGTCTAAATTATAATTATTTCCGAAAATTTCGTTTTGCAAGTCAAAATTATTTTTATCTGCAGAAAAAAATAATTTTCAAGTTCAAATAAATTTTGATTTAGAACAAAGAATTTTCAAAATCTAACGAATTCTGAATAGAAAGGGGATTGTTTTTGTAAATTCCCTTTTTATAAATCAGAATAAAATTTTTTTTCCGGAATTTCAATAATTTTTTAATTCTTTACAAAATTCCCTGGTCCAAAGTCAAACTTATATTCTTTACGAGAATTTGTGTCCCATTTCACTTATTCATCCCCCGTCCAAACACAGAATTATAATTCTTTACGAAAATTCCCAATGCCAAATTAGAAAAAAATTATTTTCCAAAATTCCCTATTCCAACTCAGAATTATACTTATTCCCAAAATATTGTATTATAATTCAGAAATATAGTCATTTCCTTCTACGAAAAAGTGGAAGAGGGAAGTTTCAAATTGTGACAAATTTCAAATTGGAGTAGGGAATTTTTAATTCCTTTCTTTTAAACCCAAATTAAAATTCTTTTAAAAAATTCTCGTTCCATGTAAAAATTCCCTTTTCCGAGTCAAATTATAATTCCTTATTGTAACTCCCAGTCCTGAAATAAAAATTATAAATCCTTTTGAAAATTCCCTGTTCCAAGTCAGGATGATTGTAATTCTTTACGTGATTTGTTTATAAGATTTTTTTTAAATTCATTCCCTGTCCCGACTCAGAATCATAATTCTTTTACAAAATTCACTATCCCAACTAAGGATACGAATAATAAAATATATAAAATCATTTTGAATTTTCATTTTAGTATATTCGAGAGAAAAAAATCGGTCACTGAATCAAATTACCGGTTTTCTTTTTCAGTCAACAAAATTCTCAGTCATTTTCCGGTTTTTATTACAGAATTTCGAATAGAAAATTCCCGGTCAGAAAATAAATTCACTGTTTCTTCAGAGTTTTCAGCTTTCCCTTGGGTAAGAAAGAGCTTCTCTAGGTGGGAAAGCTACTTCTATACACGAAATTCACTATCTCGGGTATAAGAAACCCACCAAAGTTTCTCTAACGAGGTCACTCGAAACTGCCTAAAAAGTTTTCAGACCAAAAAATATTCAAGAATCTGGTAAAGGCACAGTTGTTCGACCCCATGTCCTAATTTTCTCGCGGTATTTATCGATCCTCCGTGGTCGAACGAAGTCACGAGAGCGTTTTCCCCTATCTCTCTCTGCTCCTACTATCCCACCCCCTCACCTTCCTGAACACAGTGCATCGATGTTTTACCTTCCATTCACCCTTCCAGTTAGAACCCGGATCTAGTATTGTGACACAAATCGGAACACCAATAAAGAACAGTTTACTCCAATGGGGCCGTGCATAAATTACGTGAAATCCTTTTGAAACACCGCCATTCGCATTTATCTGTCACTTTCTTCCCTAGGGTTGAAAATTCGATTTTCGACCCGCTGCACAGGCATCGAAAGTCGAATTTTCGATTAAGGTTTGATGAAAAACCATTTCTGACGTAGAATATTTTCAAGACTGCGAATCACCAAAAAAATCAAAGACAAAAGAGATTGTATGGTAAACAGTTGTTTGTAAGCGCAATCCACGCAAAAAGGGACCTAACGTGTGGTAGCTTCCTTTACCAGGAGAAGCGATTGAAGAGGTGGTCCATTCTTCAGATATATTTGGAATCATATTTTTTATTATGAAAGAGTAAATAAAAGACTATCAATCAGTACGAAAAACTAAAAATCAATTTTTTCCGCATTAGGGCCCTTTCTTCGCGGACGGTCCCAAATGTAAAAACCTACAGCATATTGAATGTAAAAAACTATATATCACTTTATTGATAATTTCAACCATGGTGAGCGTCAATAATGTTTAGCCTGGAAGCACTTGCACTCGAATTTTCTTTAGAAAATACTTTTTTGTAATGATTTTGAAGCATTTTATATTTCAAACAAAAATAAAGCATTGAGCCCTTTTTGAAATACGTAAAATTCAAATTTAAGATTCTTTCTACATATTGCTTCCTCATAGAGGGAGGTTTGTAATTACCTAAATTTTCAAATCTAATTTTTGGACTTATTTTGATATAATTTGACCCCAAGAGCTCTAAAATAAAATTTAAAAAAAATGACTGTGTGTGTTTGTGCGTGTAACTTTTTTTCTGTACGCCATATGCCGAAAATTAAAAGAGCTTATGATCATGAAATTCGGACGTGTAACTTCATTGGCCGAGTTGTAAACCTCTCGTAATGAAGTTTCAAAACAAAAGTTTATTCTATCTATATGAGAAAAACTTTTTTGATATTCAAAACATAAGAATTCTATATGTAGTGCATTTGTTCGCATCTTCGAGATGCATCGATCGACTTATAGTTAAATCTTTTATAACCCATCAGTACCGATTAATCTAGTTTCAAAAAAATCGTTTATTCTTTTTCTATGAAAAAAACTTTTTCGATATTCAAAATACATCAATATTAGTTCTAGAGTAATTATTCGCGTCTTCGAGACGCATCGATCGATATTGTTGAACCCTTTATCGCCCACCAGTACCAGTTTACGAAGTTGAAAAAATTGGTGTATTATGTTTATATTAGAAGAACTTTGTTAATATTAGGAATTCCATGTGAAAAAGTTATACATATATAATTTATGCATAGTGGACAAATCACTTATATTATTCATTTGTTGTATACAGAAAACTTTATAAAATAAATGAAAAACATCATTGTCGTGCCCACTATATATATAAACTATATATATATAACTTTTTCTCCAGAGATATTGCAGTACTGTATGTGGCAAGTTTGTTCGCGTCTTCGAGACTCGTCAAATGACCTACTGTGGATCCTTCTATGACCTCTTATCATCTAGCAACACTGATTTATAAATTAAAAAAATATATTGTTTATCTTCTTTATATTAGGAAAACTTTTTTAATAATTGTTCGCGTCCTCGATAGGTGTGGATTGATTTATTGACGAACTTTTGACGACCATTTTTGAATAATTAATAGCGACTTAGTCAAAATAATCACTAAAACTTAAAAAAAATTACATTATTTCTATGAAAAAAGCTTTTCTTTTAATTTGAAATATAACACAACCGTAATTTGAAAAGTTGTTCATCGTAACAGAATACATCGATGAC
Organism: Andricus quercusramuli; assembly: GCA_932178445.1. Lineage (NCBI taxonomy): Eukaryota > Metazoa > Arthropoda > Insecta > Hymenoptera > Cynipidae > Andricus > Andricus quercusramuli. The sequence goes on along the minus strand of CAKNXH010032524.1, from coordinate 754 downwards.
ATTTTGATGGGCTCTCTGATTTTCTGAAAATAAGATTTTCTTTAAGACTGAAACATAAGCTTGAAAAGTATTGAAAGTATCAATTTTTTTCTTTTGTGATCGGAAAATCTCCCTGTATGAGGAAGAGAATTTATTTGATACCTATGAGCAAGCAAAAAACTTATAAAGTGAGCACAAATAAATACACCCATAGTACTTCGCAGCGGTATTTTAAATTATTATTTAGAAATTATTGCTTCCACAGTAAAAAATAAATAAAAAATTACGACGAAATAATTGGACTAAATTGAAAACTGTGCGTTTCATAGAAGTTTTTATATAGCAGAAAATTGTTTATTTGTTTTATTGTTCAGAAAGTGTTGTTTCACATTAAAAACTGAGTAAAAAAGTATTATAAAAAAATTAGATAAATTGGAAACTGTGTGCTCATAAAGTTTTTTTTAGCAGAAAATGGTTTTTTGTCATTAAGGTTATTTAAGCAATTTTGCATTCTATTATATGAAAAAAGCTTTTTGCATAAAATTTGAAAGAAAAAAAATGTACTTTTTGTATACTGAAGTCTCTACTAGATTCAAAATTTGCCTTCAATATTAATATTTGGTAGAAAATCTTTTTTCTTTCATTTGTTGAAAATACAATTGTTTATTTGAAAAATAATCTGTTTTAGTTGAGGATTCAAGTATTTTGTTGGAAACTCGTATTTTTTGGTCACATCCAGCATTTCTTTATTTTGAATTAAAATAGTTTTTTTTTT
>CAKNXH010032522.1:0-15308 GCA_932178445.1 Andricus quercusramuli | reverse complement strand
TTTTTTTTTTTTTGACGTCTAATAAATATTTCTGTAATTATCCATTCATCTAAGAATCCAAGATATGGAGATTAAAATCAGATAAGAGATTTATTGGTTTTTTAAATCATGGTGTGAGCAATTTGCATTCAATTGTATTCATTAATAATTCCGCAATTTCACAAAATCATTCATGTCATAGTGAGAGAATGCTAAGAATTTCCAGAATTTTTTCATAGATTTATTGTTATTTTTAAAGAGAAATCTTTTATGAAATTGATGATTTAGATGTGTTAAAAATGAAAGTTCATGATTTATTTTCCATATTTTTTTATTGTATTGAATCGGAAAATTCATTTGAAGGAACAGAATATACACATTTTGAAAAGATATAAACATTTTAGAACTCCTAGGTAAAATATGTAATTTAAATTATTGTAAAAGTGATTTCAGAGTGCAGAGCCTAAAATGCTTTCAAAACAGTTAATCCCTAAAATTCAAAGTAGAAATATATTGCATTGTCAACAAAATAGTGGAATTTTCAACGAACAAAGACGAATTTTCAACAAAAGAGTTGAGTTTTCTCGCTAAACAATTAGATGTTTTACCAAAAAGTTGACTTTTAAATCCCAAAAGATCAATTTTCAACCAAAAAATTAATTTTCAACCAAAAAGTTGCATTTATAGCGAAATAGTTGAAGTTTTAAGCCAAAAAGGCGAATCTTTTTAGAAGAGAGCTGAATTTTCAATCACGAAGAATTAATTTTCAGCCAAAAAAATGAATTTTCAATCCAAACAGAAGAATTACCAATAAAGTTTAACCTTCGACTAAAAAAGATGACTTATTAAGAAAATAGTTGAATTTTTCAAAAAAAAATAGTTGAATTTTCAACAAAAATAATGAAATTTTCCACAAGATAATACAATTTTTAACCGAAAGTTATGAATTCTCAACCCAAAATATAATAGTAGACTTTTGAAATTTAAAAAATTATCTTTTAACTAAAACAGTTGACTTTTGAAGAAAATAGTCAAATTTTCAAGGAAAGCATTACATTTTCTACCAAACAGTAGAATTTTCAACCAAAAGAGATAAATTCTGGACCAAAAGTATAATAGTAAACTTTTCAATTAAAAAGAATTAACTTTTAACCATAAAAGGCGAATTTTTAACAACAAAAAAGGTGACTTTCCTACCAAAAGATGTATTTTCAATTCAAAAAGACGAATTGTTTATCCAGAAAGACAGATAAAAAACAATTGAATATTCGGCCAAAAAAGATTACTTTTCAGCAAAATAGTTGAATTTTCTACAAAATAATGAAATTTCAACCAAATAGTTGAATTTCCAGCCTACTAATATGAATTTCTAACCAAATTTTTTCATTTTCAACCAAATAGTTGAATTTTCGACCAAAAAAGATGACCTTTCAAGAAAATAGTTGACTTTTCAACCATATAGTAGAATTTTGAACCGAAATATATCAATTTTAAACAAAAATATAAAAGTAGGCATTTAAATTTAAAAAAATTAATTTTCAACCAAAAAGATGAATTTTCAATCCAAACGGACGGATTTTTTATCCAGAGACGAATTTTCAATAAAAAATCCAATTTCCCACTAAATAGTAGAATTTTTAACCAAATAATTAAATTTTCAACCTAGAAAATGACATTTTCTACCAAATAGTTGAATTTTCAGTCTGCTAATATGAATTTCTGACCAAATATTTTCATTTAAAACCAAAAAATTACCTTTTAAGAAAATATTAGATTTTTGAAAATAGAAATAGATAGAAAATTAGAATTTTCTATCCAGAGACAAATTTTGAACAAAAAGTTTAATTTTCAACCATAAAAGATGACTTCTCAACAAAAAGGACAATTTTCAACAAAATAATGAAATTTCCCACCAAAAAGAAGAGTTTTTAAACAAAATAGATGAATTTTGAACCTAAAATATGATTGTAGATTTTCAAATAAAATTAATTTATTTTCAACCAAAAAAGATGAGTTGAAGAAAAGAGTTGCATATTGAACAAAATAATTAAATTTTCAACCAAAAGAGATGAATTCTAGACCGAAAATATAGACTTTTCAATTAAAAAGAAGTAACTTTCAACCATAAAAGATGAATTTTCAACCGAAAAAGATCACTTTTCTGATTAAAGATGAATTTACAATCCAAGAGGATGAATTTTTTATCGGAAAAGACGAATTTTCAACAAAACAGTTGAATTTTCAACTAAAAAAAAGATCATTTTTCAAGGAAATAGCTGTATTATCAACAATCGAATTAAATTTTCATTTAAACATTCAAACAAATTAACTTTTAACAATAAAAGATGAATTTTCAATCTGAAAGGACGAATTTTTTTATCCAAAATGACGAATAAGAAATGAAACAGTTTAATTTTCAACCAAAAAAGATGACTTGTTATAGAATAGTCCAATTTTCAACCAAATAGTATAATTTAGAACCAAAAGAGTTAGCTTTTAATTACAAAAGAAGAATTTTCAACCAAAAAAGGATGAATTTCCTATCAAAAGATGAATTTTCTATAAAAAAGACGAATTATTAACAAAACAGTGGAATTTTCGACCAAAAAAGACGACTTTTCAACAAAATAGTTAAATTTTCAAAAAAATAATGAAATTCTCCATCAAATAGTATACTTTTTACTGAATTCCGAACCAAAAATATAATAAATGAAACATTAACTTTAAAATCTCAAATCCAAAAGGATCTTTGATATTTTAACGGAAATGGATTGTAACACTGAGCATAATTTGAAACACATTTTTTTTTCGAAGAGCGAGATGATATTTATTGCAAAAGTAAAAACAAATCTGAAAAATTCCCGGGTTTCAAAACATTTCCCAGTTATTTCCGGGCTTTTCCCCAGTGATCAAAATTTCAGGCTAAATCCCGGTTTTCCCGGTCAGTGGCCACCAAATCATATCAAAAACTAAAAATATGATCATATATATTAAAAACTAAAATTATATTTTGTGTCATCAGAAAATATCGCAGGGCGAGTACAAGAAGACGGAAAATGGAATAATCTTTTTCTTCGATTTTGAATTCTGAAAAGAAAATTATTACATAAGAAATATTTAGTTCTTGACCTGTATAAAAATGACATTGCAAAGATTTTCTTCACAGAAAATATGACGAAAAAAAGAAAAAAGGTAAGTAGTTACTCGAGTTTAAAGAACTTCCGCGAGCTACTCAGTTCTTGTGGGGCCTCTTTAAAAATTAGAAATTAATTTCAAAACTTGTTCTCCATAATTGAAACTTGAATTCAATATGAATAGTAAAAAGGTAAGTTTGATTATTTCATGAATGTATAATTTATAATCCATATTTAGATTTTTAATTACCTGTGGATCTTTCTATTTAAATCTGATCGATCTGAATTTGATAAGAACAGCTTCTGCGGCAGCTGTTTTGTACAGTGTAAAATATGAAACAATAGCTCATATAACAAGCAATATGGGCTTCCTGAAAAACCGGTTCACCTCGAATAAGACTACAGTATAAAATAAAAGAAATTCCCTCTACCTGGTATTGACCTTGCAAAAAAGGAAGGAACACCTGCTGAAAATCGATGGATATTGATACGTCATCTTTAATACGTACAAATAAAAATATTCATCTTGTTATCTCACTTCACAATAGGAATCGTTTCATTCATAAGGTACTTTTTTTATTTAAAAAAAGTATATTTATATATCAAGTAGGTTGTTAATTAATATAAATTTCGATGTTAAAACGATTACTTCGGACGACGAATTTTTAAAGAAAAAAAAAAAAAATGCCTCTGCCTGGATATGAACCGGGAACGCTACTATCCACGAGTAGAGCGTTGACCAAATACGCCACCGAGACCTGAGCAGATCTTTTATTGTGCTTCGAAGCTACCTGTAAAACCTGGAATAGACCAGGAATTTTCATATACCTGGAAAGACTTGGAAATGCCAGGGAATTTTTTTTTCAGGGCATTTTTTCGAAATTTTGTTTAATTTTTTTAAAATTTGAAATATAAAATTGTATAACAGTGATTCTTCAGTTGTAAAAGTAGCTTCATATTATTGTATTTAACTATTTTCTTGATATTTGCTTTTTTCTTTTAGTTTGAAATTAATTTTTTAATTAAAATTTTATCTATGCCAGTTGAATATTCCATCTTAGTTAAAAATCGATCTCTTTGGTTAAACATTGATTTTTTTTCAAATAAAAATTTAACTATCTAATTTTTGGTTAAAAAATTATATTTTTTTTAGTTGAAAATTCGTATTTTTTTAGTGGAAATTAATCTTCTTGGTTAAAAATTCATCTTTTTGATTTCAAATTCAACTATTCCAGTTGAAAATTTATAACTTCAGTTGAAAATTCATCACTTCGTTTAATAATATTTGTTATTGTTATTATTACTTCATTTTAAACTATTTTTTTGAAAGTAAGTTTTAAACTGAAAATGTAACTATTCTAATTGAATATTCCATCATCCCAGTTGAAAATTCATCAGTATGGTTGAAAATTAATTTTTTCACTGAAAATTTAACTATTTCATATTTTGTTAAAAATTTATCTTTTTTAGGTCAAAATTCAACTATTCGGTTGAAAATTTGTTTTTTCAGTGGAAAAATTCACATATGTTGTAGAAAAATGGTCTTTTTTTTATAGATAATTAATCTTCTTGTTTGAAAATTCATCTTTTTTGTTGAAAATGAATACTATGAAAAATGGTAACTGAAAAAACTTGAGATACTTGGAAAAAACTTGGAATTGTCAGAGAATTTTTTTCGAGGATTTCAGTAGACACCCTGGTTATATGAATATAATTTTCCTAAGAATCTTGAGATAATTCAGAAATATTTTTTCAAGATTTCAGATGTGTCCAAGAAGAATCCAGAAAATTTTGTATTTTATTAAATATATTTTAATTTAACTCGAATTTTTCCTTGAACTTATTTTAAAATTCTGCAAAATTATAAAAAATTGCCTTAAAATCTCCCAGATTCCTTCTGGATAATTTTGAAAATCTTCGGAAATGTTTCGAAATATTTTCAAATATTCTCGTAAAATTAATTTATCAAAATAAAAATCATAAAAAGTTTTCCCAGGAATCGAGTAAACATTTTTCAATTCTCTGGAAACCTTTCAGAATTCCTTAAAAGCTTTTTTTTCAAAATTATGAAAAATCCTCATTTTTTCTAAATTTTTTAAAATCTCTAAATTTAAATCTTCTTAAAACTTTTACACCTTCTGAAATATTTTAAAATATTTGTAACTAATCCAAAAAATTTGTAATAAAGAAATTGAAATTATTTTCGAAATCTTCACAAACTCGCATTTAAAAAGAAATTTGAAATCTTTATAAGTTTCAAATTAGCTTTGAGTTGATTTAAAATTTCTAAATATCTCTAAAAATTACTTGAGTTTTTTCTAAGATTTTGTAATCTTTCAAAATTGAAAAATTTTTCTTCAAAATCTTCTTGATTCTTTGTCGAAATTTTAGGATTTCAAATTTCCCCATGAATCTTAAGAAAATTTTATTATTCTCTTGAAAACGTTCGAAGTTCTTAAAAAGCTTCTAAATTTTATTTCATAATCTTCAAAAATCTATCTTTTGTCAACATTTTTTTAAAATCTTCGCAAGATTTGAATTATTTTCAAATCTTTTGAAAACTTCTAACATTTCTAAATATCATTTGAAAAAATTCAGTTTTTTTAAAAAATTTTTTAAATCATTCAGAATAAAATATATTATTATAGTATGGTAGCAAAATTGTAAGAAAATAATTATTTTACAACATAAAACAATCATTTACAATTAAAATTTTATTTTTGATCAATAATGTTGATAATCATTTAGAAATAAATTCTATTATATAAAGTTAGTTATTTGGAAATTTTGATTTACAAAATTGACGGTATAGATGAAAACAGTCGTTAAAAGTCATATTCACGCAGTTTCCCAATCAATCAGATTTTTTATAACAATACGTCAGATATTTTCGAAATGAAAAAAATTGAATTCGGTTAAATTTAGTATAACCTGTTTTCATTGGTTGAAGTTATATTTTCTTGTAAATGTAATTTTTTTTTAAAATAAATTAATTCATTACGAATCAAAAAATTATGTTAATAAAAAATTGTATCATGTTTTTTTGCATCACGTAAAAATCGACAAATCTGACAATTTTGAATCGTTTTAATAATTGTTTCAAAAAATAATTTTCACACACTTTACCCCTGAATGTCGTCTTGCGATAATGTTGGTTTGACGAGTTACCCTTGGATGTATGACGAACTACAGTCCAAAGAAAGCAATATAAATGACTTGTCTTTGTTCGAGAAGGTATTGACAATTTTAAGTAGTTTTCACACAAAAATGATCAGTTTTCAAACTATTACAACTTATCTGATCATATTTTATACAAAAAATGATAATCATACTTTCAAAAGAAAACTTAAACCGAACAAAGGCAGTGAAATGTTTTTACAATCGTTAAAAATATATGTATATTTTAAATATTAAAATTGTTGCAATCAAATAATTATTAAATCAACTTAAAAAATGGAAAAGATTTTTAATAAGATAAGTTAAAACCAGCTTTTCGTAATGTAGTCCTAAAACAAAAAATTTTTAACTAAAAATACACAAATTGAAGATTTTGTTAGTGTGAAGGCTTCTTTATTATAGAAGGAAACAACCTCTGGCCTCGGTTGGTCGTTTGCCTCGTCCAGCTTTCAGAAAATTTTACAACCACATTCTTGTAAATATAGAGATCCTTTTATTACCTTGTCCCTTCAAGAAGCTTTACTAGATGATGAGGAATTCTCTCGTCAAAAACGTGTACAGAGTAATCCCTATTACTTCTTATTACGCTGTATTACGCATTTTTACGCAATAATAGTAGATCAATATCAGGGGAAGGAACTGTTGAAATTTTATTATTTAAAATTAGAATCAAATAAAAGATTTTAATTTTAGCATCAGTTGAAGTATAATTTAAACCAAAACTAAACTCAGTAGTGGAGCTAAGCCTCTATAACGCAACTTATCGAGAGAACAAGGTAAGGTTCCATTCTAAGTTACCTTCCATCGGTAATGCAGATTCCTACATTGCTTACCGACCGAACAAAGTTCTGTGACATGCTAAGTTACCTTGATTCGGTAATGTAGATCCCACGTCGGTGGCGCTACCTATTGGCGTACATATTAACTAACAAGGTAATGCTACGGTAGGGATAGAGGAAGTGCGAAGTGTAGGAAGGAACGAGAGAATAAGGATGAAGATGGTACTGGTAAAACTAAAGAAATGGAAACATAAAAGGAGAAAGGAGAAAAGGAGAAAGGAGAGGATGTTATATGGAAGCTCGGAAAGAATAGAGGATGAGTTGAGATGGGTGGAAATGTATATGTAGTATAAGTTAAGGAAAATTGCGGAAGAGGAAAGAAAAAAGGAAAGAAGGACATGGGTCAAGTATAGGAGAATACAGATAGAAGGTTTATGGTGAGATTGAGACAAGGACAGGAAAGAGTTAGCAAAAAAAGAGGTGTCGGGAAACTAAGAGAGAAAGGAAGGGGAGATATGGAAATAAGAAATATAGTAGGAAACAAAAAGAGACGAGAAACGAAAGTAGGGAAGATTGGCGGATATGCTACTGGAATATAGTCGGCTTGCAAAGAAAGGATAGGGAGTTTATGGGAAATTTTACAAAATGGGGTATAGTAGTAATGATGGAGACGTGGCTAGATGAAAAGAGATAGGAAAGCGTAAGGGGAATACTACCAAGATGTTTCAAATGGAAGGTTCAAAATGCAAAGAGGAAGAATAAGAAGGCAGAGCAATGGGAGGGCGATGGGAGTAAGGAACAAATGTATAACACAGAAGGATAAAAAAGAGATCGAAGAACAAAAAGAAGGATGAATAGTAGAAGAATTAAATATGGGAGGTGAGAGGTGGAAGATAGTGGTGGTTTATGTGAACGGTTATATGTAGAAGAAATCAGAAGAAATGGGAGAACTGATGGAAGAAAATAAACAAGAGATTAGGCTTGTAATTGGAGAAGATTTCAATGCGAGAACAGGAGTTAGGGGAGGAAGGGAATGGGGTGGAGAGTGAGGAAGAAAATCCAAGGACGTGATACTCAATGGGGAGGGGAAAAAATGGTTAAAGAGTCTAGAGGAGATGGGATGGTTTAGCCTAAATAGAAATATAGAGGGGGATAAGGAAGGGGAATATACACTCCCAGAAGGAAAAAGGGGAGTGGTAATTGATTATGTGGCAGTGGACGACGATGTAAGAGAGAAGGTCAAGAAAGTAGAGGTAAGGAGATTATATAGATTCGGATCACTTTCCCATAATAGTGACATCAGAAAGAGAAGAGAGTAGTAACAATAAGGCTAAAAAGGAAGCAAAAGTGAAAAGAGCAGAAAGAGGGGATTGGTCAATGGAAGGTAAAGAACAGTTTAAGGAGGAGGTAAGGATAATCAAAATGGGGAGAGGAAATGTAAACGAGGAGATGGAAATAATGATAGGGGAAATAAAAAGAGTATTAGAGTGCACAAGCAAAGAAGAAGTTAGTGAAGGAGGGGATAGAAGTGGATGTGATGAGGAATGTAAATAAAATAAGAAGAAAGTGAAAAGGGGATCAAGAAAATAGAGAAAAGGGACAAGTAGTGGAGAAAATTATACGAGAAAAAAGAAGGAGTATGCTGAGTTGTGTGATAAAAAAGAGGAGGAAAATAAAAGGTTTAAAGAAGGGGCGGAGAAGGCTAGGACGGAAGAAGAGGTTTGGATAGTGGTAAATAGAGAGAGAAGAAGAAGGAAAAGAGTGAAACAGGATATTGAGACGATAGAGTGGACAAAATATTTTATGGAATTACTAGGAGGGGTTGAGAGGAAAGTTAGGAAAGGAGGAAAATGTGGTAGGGAAACAGATGAGGAGGGAAGAAATATTCAAGGTATTAGGAACAATGAAAGATGGAGAGGCATCTGATATAGATGAGATTCCAAATGAAGTCTAGAAATATGGGAGGACAGAATTAAAGGAATGGGCATGGATAATGTGCAATAGAGTATGGAAACGAGAGGGGTGGCTAGAGTTATGGAAGGAGTAGTGGTACCATAGCGAAGAAAGGCAAAGGGAAGGAGGTTAAAGAGGTTAATCGAGGTTAATGTCGAACACTAATGCCAACATTATATAAAGGACATGTGACGGTTTTATCGGAGAGGTTGAAGAAAGAAGTTGAGGAAAAAAAGATAGAGCCACCGAACCAGACAGGGTTTAGAAAAGGGTGTGATGGACAATATATATGTTCTGAACTATCTAGCAAATAAGAGGATTAAAAGGGAGAAAGGGGCAATGATAGCAATTTTCGTGGACTTAAAGGCGGCGTTTGACTCAGACCGAGTCGAGATAGAAAAGGTTGTGGTAAAAAGGGGGATAAGAGAGGGATTAATAAAGAGAGTATCGGAAATTTTTAGAGTGAGAAAACGCAGGGTAGAGGTAGGAGAGCAAATTGGAGATAGTTTCTGGTTGGTGAGAGAAGTTAGGCAAGGATGTCCTCTGAGCCTACTTTTATTTAATATATTAATATCAGACTGGAAAGGAGAAATGAAGAGAAAAGGGTGGGGAAGAGCGAGGATAGGGAACAAAAAGATAATAAAGTTAGAAGAAGTAAAAGAGTTTAAATATCTGGGATATGCGTTGCAAACAAATGGAGATCATAAGAGCTCATATTAGAGAATGGATAGCAAAAGCAACAGGGGTAATGAAACAGATATGGAGAATAGGAAAAAGAAGGTCAACAAAAATTGGAGAAGGACAATGTGGCTATTTGATAAGCTGGTATCGCCGGTATTAGGTTATGGAGTAGAGGTATGGTGAGAGAAAGGAAGGAAAGAGATTGAGATATTACAAGAAAGGTATATAAAGTGGACGTTAGGGTTAGACTGGAGGACGCCAGGTGAGAGAAGAAACTCAAAGGGATAAATTAAGTACTAGAGCAGGAAAGAAGGCATGGAAATTTGAGACGAAGCTGAGGGAGGGAAAGGAAGTGGAGTTAGCGAGAAAGTGTTTGATAGAGGCAGAGGAAAGGAGAGGGAGGGCGATAGAATTAACAAGATGAGAAGAAGAAAGAAGGGAGTTCTTCAATGCTAGAGATATAGAAGACGGGACTGGAGTAAATTATGAAGAATTAGAAAAAACGGAGAGGGAAAGACAATTAATAGAAAGATGGGGCATGATTGAGGAATGAAAATATAATAAATAGTATTAGATGATAAAAAAGGGAGGAATACCAAAGTATTTATAAATGGGATGGGGTGTGAGAAATTTGACAAGAATAGCCATATAGCAATAGGTAAGGGAAGGGATGTATTGGGAAAAGAAAGAGAAAGTGCAGAATTTGTGCATGTGAAGAGGAAACATGGGAGCATGTATGGAAAAGATGTATTAGAGAGGAATGGAAGATAAAGGAAGTTGACAAGAGAATGTGGTAAAGATTCTAGGGGAAGATGGATTGTGGGAAGAGTGGATGAAGGAGTTGGAGGGGGCTAGAAGAGCAAATGAGAAAGAATGAGAGAATGGATGTGAAAAAAATGGCAAAATGGAGATACAGAAAAAGTTCGCTAACAAGTCGCAAATTGCGCTATCGAGAAAATAGAAATAAGAATCTAGATATAAGAGTTTACGTAAAGAGTTGTGAATATCCGTAAATAGTAAGGAAGTATTATAAGGAATGTAGGTCATGTAAATTCAGGGGACACATTATGAATAAAGAAAGAAGAAAAAACACTTTCTAAATTAATAAACAGTTACAGTAGCGCATTTATTTATTAAATTGTTAATTTAATTATTAGCTGAAAATGTTGATTGAATATCATTGTTAACTGGCTTTTGTTCTTATTAAACAAATACAAATTTCCACGAATAAACGTTTATTTGAGGCATTTTTGAAATATATTCATATATTTGTTATAAACAACTGAATATATTTCGCGTTAAAAATTAGATATCTGATTCAGAATATAAGCTATTTCAAGAAAAGTATAAGATTTTTCAACATTTGCGCACTATACTGAAGTATTTGTTCATATAAATTGTTTATAACAATTCACTTGTATGTTCAATTAGTTATTTATGTTTCTTAAGTATATGTTCATGAATTCTGATCAAGAGCGAGTTTGTTCAAGCAATTTTCTTTTAGATCAAAAAATACATTTTTGAAATTGAGCTCTCGTATTAAATAACTCGCCCGACGCTCGAAAACGCTAAAAGCCCCCGGGTCTCACTAAATGGAAATTTTTAAATTCGCAATTTCTTTTTAATATAGGCTCGTATGCAATAACAAGACAGATCTTTTTTTTCTGTCAGTAAGTGATTAAAATATAAATGGACACAACTCGGAAACTATTATATTTTTAATTGAAAATTTATCTTTTAGGTTGAAAATTTAGCCCCTTGGTTGAAAGTTGAACTTCTTAATTAAAAATTCTTTTTTTTTTAATTCATAATTTCAGTTAAAATTCGACTGTTTGGTTGAAAATTAACTTTTTTGTTGAAAATACATATCTTCGGGTTGAAAATTCAACTGTTTTCTGGAAAATTCGTCTTCTTGCTTCTAAAATTTAAAAATTTGGTAGAAAATTCAACCATGTGGTAGAAAATTCAGGGGTTTTGTAGTAAATTCATTTCATTTTTTTTTAATTATTTTTTTTCAAATGAAAATTTAACTATTGCATTTTTTGTTAAAAAGTAGTCTTTTTAAAAATTTTAATCTTATGTAATCTTTTTGCTTTCGTTGAAAATTGAACTAATTTGTTCAAGAATTTGGTTGAAAATACACTTTTTTTTTAATTTTATAATTTCGGGTTGAAAATTCAACTGTTTTGTATAGAAAATTCGTCTTTTTGTTTTGGAAATTCAACTATCTGGTAGAAAATTTAAGTGTTCGTAGAAGATTCTTTTTTTTAATTTAAAATTAATTTTTGACTATACCATTTTTGATTAGTTCGATTTTTTCGTCTTAGAAATTCAACTATTTGGTTGAAAATTTATGCGGTTTATTAAAAATTTATTTTTTGGTTAAGAAAACTATTTTTTTTACTTGAAATTCAACTATTTGATTAAAATCAACTTTTTTGTTGTAACCTTATATTTTTGGGTTGAAAATTCAACTGCTTTCTATAGAAAATTCGCCTTCTTGTCTTGAAAATTTAACAGTTTGGTAGAAAATTCAACTGCTTTGTTGAAGATTAATTTTTTTATTGAAAATAATTTTTTTTTAAATAAAAATGTAACTATTCCATTTTTGATTAAAAATTTAACTATTTGGTTGAAAATTTATATAATTTGTTAAAAATTCGTCTTTTTTGGTAGAAAATTAATTTTCTTGGTTAAAAATGTATGTATCTTGTTGAGAATTCATCTTTTTAGTAGAAAAATATTCTTCTTGGTTGAAAATGTAATTATTTGATATGAAATTCAACTGTTTTGCAGAAAGCTTGTTTCTTTAGCTTGAAAATTCTAATATTTGGTTCAAAGTTTACGTATTTTGTTTGAGAATTCGTTTTGCCTAGTAGAAAATTAATATTTTTGGTTGAAAATTCTACATTTTAGATGACATTTTTTGTATTGCCTGAAAAATCTTTCCTTGTTGAGAATTCAAGTATTTTGGTTCAAGACTCGTAAATACTTCTTTGAAAGTTGAACTCCTTTTTTATTGATAAGAAACGTTATTTTAGGATGTCCCCTGAATAAATTCACGAAAAAAATGTATTCGGTAAAAATTACGCCAGACAAGGTGGGGGGGGGGGGGGTTAAAACTTACGGACCCTAAGAAAGGGGGGCACGTGGTTTAAAATTTAGCAGAAAAAACTCAAAATAAGGTCTGATACTTAGGGGGCTCATTTCAAATTTTATGTTTGGTTTCTTAATTCTCGGGGACAGTAATACGCGAGTGAATTACCCGTTGGTACTAGAAAGAGTCAGTAATTCTAATATGGGGATTGTTAATAATAAAGAATGAAAAAAATACGGTTAAAAATATTTAAATTTAATAAATTTGATTAACATTTCGATATAAATTCTTAAGACTTTCAAACAGACCAGATTTTTATTGATTTTACTTTGAAAGAAGTTTCGATACCACTTTGTCTTTTCCAACTTGGTAGCCACTGATCCTTGGCTTTCCAAAAGTTCAGCATTGCCTGAAAATAAATTAATTTTGCAAAACAGTAATAAATCGCAATCACTCATAACTTTTGCGAGATTTATAAATTATTTAATTTTTTACCTTAGCTCCTACATTTTTCCAAGGTTTCGAATTTTTTCCATTCGTTGTGTTATCTGGAAAAACGTGAAGTCCTCCCACTCCAAGTCCAATGCATAGATAAAACTATAAAAAATAAGTTTTTTTTTCCGCTTGGAGAAATATGGAATAATATCTGGAATTTTTTTTGAGGGACACAAAAATTGAAACCCCCGGGTGATGTGACAAACACAAATACCCTCCTCCCTCACCTTTAAGGTCAAATTTTTTTCCGATTTAATTTGATGAACGTCTAAAATAAAATACAAAATATAATAAAATATTTCAAAAGATCGACAGCCAATAATGCTCTCAATGTAGGGGAAATAGGATGATTTTTCACGAAAATAGGGGAACAATAAGAGAAAAATTTATCAAGTTAAAATTTATTTATAGGGTACCATATTAAATTCAATATGAACCGCTTCAGAAAAAATTTTTAATCAAGAGAGGAAAGATATTTTAACTGAATTGTTGAATTTTTAAACCAAAAATAAATCCTTTAGAAAACAGTTCAATTTTCAGTCTAGAAAAACGATTTTTAACAAAGCAGTTGAATTTTTATGTCAAATAGTCTTATTTTAAACTAAACAAAGGATTAATTTTAAACAAAAAATGGAATATTCAAATTTCCAGCTGACTAACAGACTTTTTTTTTAAGTTTTCGAGTGGAACAACTTTGCTTTCTTAACTTTTTTCAAAAAAATTCGCAAAAAATGCGTATTTTCAATTTGCATAAAAAGAAATCCAATTTTCTCTTTTCCAAGACACGGACATAAGATAATCTCTCATGGGATAAATGCACCATATTATCACCAACTTTAAACAAATCAAGAAAAAATAAAACGATGGCCTTTTTAATAAAATTGGGTTTAAATATTTGTAGAAAAAACGTCGCTATTTTGTCCATTTTTTTATATTTATTTCCTTGCAGATTTTGAAATTGAAGAAAGAGTTCTATCAGGATCAAAAAAGTGAAATATTTATGTTTGTTTAGATACTGCAATACTTTAAAGTAAAATGTTATTTTTTTATAAACTTTCACCAACTTTAAAAGTTTTTATACTCATAACCTAATAAAAAAATGGTTGTTGTCTGATCTGTAAGATACGTATCAATTTATAAAATTAATTTTCAAACAAATATGTAAGAATTTCCAACAAAACATTAAAATCTTCAACTAATAAAATCACATTTTAATAAAGTAATTCAACTTTCAATGAAGTAGTTGAATTTTCAACCGAAAAAGATAAATTCTCAATGAAAAATTTAATAGCTGATTTTTCGATTAAAGACGATTAATTTTCATCCAGAAATGGATTAGTTAAATTTTCAGCTGAAAAAATTAATTTTCAAACAAAAAAAAAACGAATTTTCAATGAAATAGTTCAATTCTAAACCAATAAAATGAATCTTCAAAAAAGTAATTTAATATTTAACAAAGTAGTTGTAATATTATTTATAGTAGTTGTAGTAATATTTAACAAAGTAGCATTTTTAAACAAAGAAGAGGAATTCTCAATAAAAATTAAATAATTGGCCGTGTCTAGTTGTCCCAAAAAATTGGGGCAGTTGGAAAAGGGAATGGAATAGTCGTCCTAAAAATTCGGGACGACTAGCCAAGCTTATGGAAAAAATTTTGGACTAATCATCCCGCATTTCGTGACGCCGAGACACTTCGTGAATAATTGCATCTTCAACTAAAAACGAACCATTTTCGGTCAAAAATGGATTAGTTAAATTTTCAGTAAACAAATTATTTTATAACCAAAAACAATAGTATATTGCGTGACGAGGGTCGAAAGGCAACGATTTCACGAGTGTGAAGTTAGCTGCCCGAGCGAAGCGAGGGCTGATATCACACGAGTGAAAGCGTTGCCTCGGCCCGAGTCATGCATACAATTTTTCATCATATCGATAATCGAAAGTCGAATTTTCGATTGAGGTATGATGAAAAATGAATTTTCATCGAAAGAGTACAATCTTCAACCAAAAAAA
>CAKNXH010032521.1:0-11468 GCA_932178445.1 Andricus quercusramuli | reverse complement strand
AAAAAATTGAATTTCCTTCAATTTTCAACAGTTGAAAATTCAATTTTCATTTTTCTCTAATTTTCAACATATGAATTTTCAATTTTCTTCAATTAAAAATAATTGCATTTTCGAATGTTGAAAATTGAAGTAAATACAAATTTTAACATTCAACCGTTCAAAATTCTATTTTTGACAATTGAAGAAAATTGATAATTGTATTTTTAACAGATTATAATTCAATTGCTGAAAATTGAAGAAAAATTAAAATTGAATCATTAACTGTTGAAAGTTGAAGAAAATTGATCATTGAATTTTCAGCAGTTAGAAATTTATCTGTTGCAAATTATAGAAAACTAAAAATTGAATTTATTAAATAAATATTTCAGTCCTTAAGAAAAATTCGTTAAAACTTGTTTTTGTCAAAAACGGATAGCCATTGGAAAATTAATAGTCATTAAACGGATTCTCAGTAGTCAGTTCATAACATTTAAAAAACCAACTCTGATATTATCTCCTTTTTAAGCCCTTGGAAATCCATTCTCGGCGATATAAAGAGGTCCGACAAAAAATAAAATTGTTCAAATAAACAACTTTTGTATGTTTAAAATAGATTTCATAATTAAGAATATTTTCTCTATTGAAAAATTCCATCATTGTTAATTAAATCAGGAAACTTTTTTATTTGAAAAATAATTTTAGCTTCAAAGGTTTATCTTAATCCAAAATATTTTAGTTTGAAATCGGTCAAGCAAACATTTGTAAATTTCTGATTGATGAGATTTAAAAATATTAATATTTAATATTAATGGCGAAGTCAAAAAAAAGACTAATTTGAATTTCCGACAAAAAAGTTCATTTTCAGCCAAGATAAACGAATTTGGAACCAAGTACTTTTTAAGACTTTTCTACCATAAAATATGAATTTTGAATCCGAAAGGACGATTTTTTTTTAATAATTTAAATTTTCGACAAAATAATTAATTTTTCAAAAAAATCGTTAGAGTTCTACTAACAATTTTTAATCTACAAGGATAAATTTTCAACCATGAAAAGTTGAATTTCCAATTGAAAATAAATTTTTTTCAACAAAAAAAACGAATTATCGAACAGTCGAATTTAACTGAATAATACGAATTTTAATAGAATAGTTGAATCTTCAAACAAATAAGTGAATTTTCAACAAAAATAATTTATTTTCTATCCAAATAAATGATTTTTGACAAAAAGTTTAGTTTTTAGGCAAAAAAAGTCGAGAGTTTTGGAAAACAGTTGGCTTTCAAAACCGAAAATAGACAAATATATGACAAAATATATAATTTTGTACCAAATAGTAAATTTTGAACTTATGAAGGAAAAATTTTCAACCAAAAACGGAATAGATTAATTTTCTACCAAAAGTGACGAATTTGTCAACCAGTAAAGATAAATTTTCAACCAAAAATGGAATAGTTATCTTTCGGCGAAGAAACTAAATACTAAAAAAAAAAATTTAGAAAAATAGTTAGTTAGAAATGAATTTTCAAGAAAATACTTTAATATTCAACCAAATAGTTGAATTTTCAACAAATAAAAATGAATTTTCAATCAAATAGTTCAATTTTGAACTAAAAAAGATAAATTTTCATCCAAAAATAATTTAAAAATAATTTCCCAACCAAAAATGAAACGAATTATCAATAAAATAGTTAGATATTCAACCAAAGAGATGAATCTTCAACCAAAAAAATACATTTTCAATCAAGTATTTAAACTTTCAATCAGTAGTATAATTTTTTGCAAAAAAAAAAAAATAACTTGTAGAAACAATAGCTGTATTTTTCACAAAATAATTGAATTTTTAACCAAATTATAGAATTTTTAACAAAACGAGATTTTTTTATTGGGATCTATTAATTCAGTTCACATTTAAGCGAAAAAAAAAATTGTTTTCCAAAACAAAATATGAGACACGTTTTTTTTTGTTTTTCACAAAAAAAATTGTTTTCATGAATTTAGGGTAACTCGAATATTTAGGTGTAAAATGAATAAATTAATTAACATTTTATTGAAAAATGTGTGCCTTCGGAACAAATTTACTTAATTCAATTTTAATTACGGCAGCTTGTAGTGCAATCGACATCCTTTCAAACTCATTGTAGAAACTTGAAAATTTTTAAAAACCGAAACGACCTCAATTCTTAGAAAAAAAAATTTAATAAGCAAAAAAATTAAGCTACTGAAAATGTTTATCAACGAAATTGAAATATCCCAAAATTATTAAATTCCCGATATTCTAAATGACCGATGTTTTAAAATTAAATCTATGTAGAATGTAGTACGTACGATATCAAATGAAAAACATTAAATTAAATTTTTTTTAGAAATTTAACATTTTTGGGAGTTTCAAATTTTGGCAATTCGAAATTTCAGGAATTTACTAGTTTCATGAAGTTGGGATTTCGAAATTTAAAAAAATATTTTTTTAAAGTTTCGGAAATTTCAAATTTCTGAATTTATCTTATTCGGTGATTATATTTCTGGTATTTGTCAACAATTGGGATTTTTATTTGTCGGGAAAATTTTGACATCCCATATAATGTTAGCTTCTTTGAGACATAAAACTATGAATGTTTGAAGAAAGAATTAATATTTGCACAAATTTATTTTATATAATGAAAAAATAAATTTGTGTCTATCAAGGGATATTTTAGCGAGGAGGAAATTCACAAGATATTTTTTCAAAAGATTAAAAGAAATATTGTCAATTTTTCTTATTTTGCCTTGGAAACCCACATATTTCACCTACAAACGATGGGGAAAATGAAAAAAAAACTTGGAAAAAAACTGATTGAAAATTGAATATTCAAAACCCAACTCACTAACGATGATAAATAATTTTATATGTAAATAAATAAATAAATAATTTCTCTTCCAATCCAGAAAAAAATTAAAAACAAAAATTTCATTTCCTTCCAACTCAATTGAAATCTTAAAAATAAAAAATGCCCATCGTCCAATTCAGAAAAAAATTGAAAATAAAAAATTACCCTTTTTTATCTAGAGATTAATGTGAAAATTAAAGAATTTTTTCTCCTTCAATTCAATCCAAATATTATCCAAAATGTTTTACACAAAAAAATATTCCTTTCAATTGAAAAAACAAAACTATAAACCGAAAGTTATTTTCCTTCAGCTCAATAAAAATGTTCCTATTCCAATTCAGAAATTATTCCAAAACGAAAATTCCTTATTTCAGTTCAGAAACAAATCGAAAATGAAGAATTCTTTCTCTTCATCTGAAAAAATGTCTAAAATTAATGAAGAATCCGATTCATTCAACTCAATTAAGATATATATTAAAATGTTCAACATTTTAAAAAAATGTTAAAAAATCTATCCCTCTTCTAACTCAGAAATTAATTGTATACTAAATTCCCCTACTTTCCAAATTAATAAAAAAGTAAACTTTTTTATTAATTATTTTTTAAAAAAATTTTTCTCTCTTGATCCAGAAAAAGATGTAAAATAAGACATTTTTCCTTACATCTAAAAAAAATCTTAAAAATTAAGAATCTGCCCCGCATTAACTCAATTAAAATATTAATCAAAATCCAGAAGAATAAAAAACTCCTCCACTCAGTAAAAATTGAAAAAAAATTTATCTTTCAATCCAAAAGTGAATTAAAAATGAAATAGAATCTTTTCAAACATGAACAAAATTTTAATCAAAGTAATTAAAAATGAAATAATTTTTATGTGATCTTAAGTGAGGGAAATTTAAAATAATTGGCAAGATTTTTCTACTAAAATCTTTAAAAATTGTACAATTAACAGAGTTATCAATCACAAAACCAAATGGACCAACAATTTATTTTTGTTTTCAGAGGCCACCCTGAAATATTTATATTGAGAATTTGACTCTATATGAAATTAAAAATAAATTAAAATATTAATTATAAACAAAGCTTTAAAATACTTTTCCGGTACAAGTTGGAAATGATAAATGATGAGCATTATTTCTACGTAGTGTATAATTTATTTATTCTTAACAAAAAAATGTCTTTTCCACTATAAAAGATGGCTTTTCAACAAAATACTTAAATTTTTAACCTAAAAATATAAATTCTCAACAAAAAGTGTCATAGTTTATATTTTAATCAAAAAAACTTGGAATTTATACCAAAAAAAAAAGTTTTTTAGAACCAAAATGACGAATTTTCAGCAAATAAAGATTCTTCTCTAGAGGAAGAAAATTTTCCCTAAATTGTTGAGTTTTCAAGCCAAAAGACGGATTTTCTCTACAAAAATTGAATTTACAAACAAAAAATATGACGTCCACAGAAAATTATTCTTCCACGAAACTGATACATTTTGACCCAACAAAAATGACATTTTAAATGAAGAAAATTATTTATTTTTACCAAAAGAAGGAGAATTTTCAACTAAAAAAGATCAGTCTTAAAAAAATGGAAAAGTGACATTTTCAGTCAAAAAATTAATTTTAAACAAAAAAAAAACTTTTCTTCTAAACAGTTAAATTTTGAACCAAAGACATAAGCCTTCAATCAAAAAAAAATTTTTTAACAATGTAGTTTACCTTTTACTCAAGTAGTTGAATTGTCAATTTAGGAAGATTAATTTTCAACAAAATACTTAAACTTTTAACCAAAGAGATGAATGTTCAACTAAAAATATACCTCTTACAAAAATGATTTTGACTTTTCACAATCAAAATCTGAATTTTTAACCAAGAAATAAGTTGCTATGAAAAAAATTCAATTTTCAATCCAAAAAGACACATCTTTTCCAAAAAGATGAATTTTTAACAAAACAGTTATACTTTTGACTAAAAGGATGCATTTTTTTCAAAGTAGAATTTGTAACCAAATAGTTGAATCTTCAAATAGAAAATTTTCAAAAAAAATGGAATAGTTGAATTTTCAGTGAAAAGAAAGTAATTTTGAATACAAAAAGGAATAGTTAACAAAACAGTTAAATTTTGAACGAAGAAGATGAATTTACGATAAAAAATGTAATAGCTGATATTTCAATCAAAAAATATATTAATTTTTAATAAAAAAAAGTTAAAATCAACGAAAAAAGTTAAATTTTCAACTCAAGAATATAAATTTTCAACCAAATATTTCTTTTTAACAAAATTGTTAAATTCTCTATCGATAAGTTGTATTTTTATCCAAAAAAGATGCAATTTCTCTTGAAGAGATAAATTTTTATTTGATGAGATAAAAAACTTTTAAAAAATAGTTGAATTTTCATCCGAAAAAAATTCTAGTTGACTTTTCAAGATCAAAATATGAATTTTTTAACAAAAAAACAGGACAATTTTTTGTCAAAGTTAAACTTTCATCTAGAAAAGCATTCAGTTCATTTTTTCACACCAAAATATGAATTCTAAAAAAAGGTAAAATTCTACGAAATAGTTACATTTTCACCGAAACAGTAGAATTTTCAACTAAAAGTTTGACCTTTTAACAAAATAGTTTTATTTTCAACCAAACAGTTGCATTTTTATCCAAGAAAGATGAAATTTCTCTTAAGACAGATGAATTTTTAATTAAAAACAAAAAAAAGTTAAATTTTCATCAAAAGAAGATTCCAGTTTTCTTTCCAACACCAAAATAAGATTTGTGAATTATAAGTTAATTTTCTGCTGAATAGTCGAATTTTTAACCAAAAAGTATGACTTTTTAACAAGACTGTTAAATTTTCAACCAAACAGTTCTTGTTCAAGAAAAATTAAAATTCTACTAAAACAGGTGAATTTTGAATTCAAAAAGACAAATTTTCAAAAAAAAGAGTTTAATCTTCATCCAACAGGATTCCAATAGACATTTCTAGAGAAAAATAAAAAATATAAACAAAAAGTTAATTTTCAAGGAAATAGTTCAATTTTCAACAACAGAGTTGGATTTTTGTCCAAGAAAGATAGAATATTTCTGCTAAACAAAATTTTTAAATATAAAGCCAAATTTTCAGAAAAAATATTTTTTATTCAAGAAAGATTTCAGTTGACTTATCAGCAACAAACTATGAATTTTATTGCTGGACGAGAAAATTAAAATCCGGCAGAAAATGCCGGACGAGAAAATTAAAATCCGGCAGAATATGCCGGACGAGAAACTTAAAATCCGGCAAAATATGCCGGACGAGAAAATCAAAATCCAGCATATTTTGCCGGAACAGAATACTGGACCTTATTTCTATAGACATAAGTTCTTGTATCCACATTGCAATATCAATTTTATTTGAAGAATTTTCACTCGAAAATTGGAAAAAGATAAAACTGTCTCAAATATGAAACAAATCCAGATTTATTCGTCTCGTAAAATGCGACCTCAAAGTCATATAAAAGTACTTTGATTACGCACTAGCTTTAAGAGTAAGGACTTTATTTTATTTCGATTCGGGCAGATAGACTCTAACCCTGAGGACCTAGATTCCACAGATGTCATACCATAAATATAGATTTATGCATACATACTGCAATCTCAATATTGATATCGAGGTGAATAAAATTCATTTTCAAAGAAACACCCATTACGAGTATAACACGGTCTGAAGGATTTAAAGATGCTGCCTCCAGCAATCCGCTTAGGAGGCTGTTTCTGAAAAATATTGCACTCAGAAAAAAACTTATTTTGGTTGATACAACAGAATATGTGGTTGACACAACAAACTTTTTCTGTTGAAGCAAAAAAATACTTCATCTTTGAAAACATTTAGTTAAAACAACCACAAAATTTAGTTGGGTCAACTAAATATTTTTTTGTTCATATAATAACCATATTCTATGGTTGAACCAACAAAAATTTTGTTCATAAAACCTCCTGACGTATGCTGTTTTTGAAATAAATCCATCCCCCTCCCCTACTCCCCCTACGTTCCCCTTCTTCCCCTGCCCTGACTTTAGCCACGCTCACTCCTTCTCTAACTTCGTCCTAAACAACTTCCCCTTCTCCTCGCATCCACAGTTACTCGTCTTCCCCAGCTCTCAGTTATTTCCCCTACCTCCCCACGCTCATTTTCCCTCACTTGCCCTAATTCCCCTCCCGTAATTCCGTCACACTTCTCAAACACCACCTTTATTTCCTTTAAGGTTACCCTACAATCCCTCTCCTCATTTCCTCTCATTTCACTACTTCTTCTTTATTTCCACTACGATTTCCTACTTTCTTTTCAATCATTTTACCTCACTTTCCCTACTTAGCATTTCCTCATATCCCCTAACTTCCTCTACTTTCTCTCCCCTCATTTCCTCTACTTCACCTAATTCCACTCTCCTTATTTCCCGTCACTTTCTCTTGCAATCCCTCTTTTTCCCTTATTTCTCCTCCCTCCTCCTACTTTCCTCCCTTTATTTTCGCCACTTTACATAATTCCACTCTTCTCATTTTCCCTCACCTTCCCTTCCAAGCTGTTTTTTTAATTTCCCCTAACTTCTTCTATTTCGCTTCTCTTATTTCCCTACCTTATCTAATTCCACTTCCCTTATTCCCCCTCACTTCCCTCACATTCCCTCAATATCCTACTTCTCTTCTCTTAATTTTCCTTCACTTCCTTTACTTCCGCTCCAGATATTTTCACTCACTTTCCCTCACTTCTCCTACTTTTGATTTCCCCACACTTTTCCCACTTCTCCTTCCTTAATTTCCGCTACCTGACCTTATTCCAGGCTCCTTATTTCCTCTTACTTTTCCTTGCTACCCCTCTTTCTAGCTCATTTTCCCTACCTTCCCATACCTCCCTTCCCTTATTCCCCTAATTTACCTGATTGTACTTTCCTTATTTACCCTCACTTTTCCTACTTCCGCTGTCCTCATTTCCCTCCATTTCCATAATTTTTCCCTTTTAATTTCATCTTACTTTCTCTGCTCCCCCTCCAAACATTTTCCCTCACTTCACCTAGTCCCACTTTATTTTTCGTAATTTTCCTTACTTTCCTTCCCCATGATCGCACTAACTTCTTCTACTCCCAATTTATTCCTCCTGATTTTCCTCCCCTCATTTCCTTCATTTTTCTACCTTTCCTGCCTTTATTTCCCCACACTTCGCCTACTGCCCCTCTGTTCATTTTTCCTCACTTCCTCTCGCCTCATTTCTTATATTCCTTCTTTATTTTTTTCTAATTTGCCTTACCTCCTCACCTCTTATTTGCAATACTTTACCTACTTTCCCCTCGCTATTTCCCTCTCTCTCCTCGTACTCCCCCTTTATTTCACCTAATTCCCCCTAATTCTCCTCCCATTATTCCCTCTATCGCACCTAATTCCACTTTCCTTATTTCTCCTCACTTCCGGCTCTTTCCCTCCCCTCATTTTCCTACTTTTCTTCTCTTATTTTCCCTTCTTTTCCTCTACTTCTACTTCCTCTCCAGATTTTCTCTCATGTCTCCTACTCCCCCTTTATTTTCCGCAATTTCCTTTAGTTACCCTCTTCGAATTCCCCCTCCCTCCTTCTGCATCTCAATGTATTTCCTCCAATTCCCCTCCCATCGTTCCCTCTACATCAGCGAATTCCACTTCCCTTATTTTCCCACACATTCCCTACTTCCATTCCCCTTATTTTCCCACACATTCCCTACTTCCATTCCCCTCAATTTCGTTACTTGACCTAATTCTACGCTTCTTAATTTCCCCTAACATTCCCTTCCTACCCCTCATTATACCTCATTCTCCCGAACTTCCCCTTCTTCCCTCCGCTCATTCCCCTACTTTACCTAATTGCACTTCTCTTATTTATCATCACTTCTTCTACTTCCACTGTCCTAATTTTTCCTTGTTTTCGTACTTTTTCTCTTTCAATTCCCTCTTACTTCTTCTACTTCCCCTCCAAACATTTTCCCGCACTTCACCTAGTCCCACTTTTTTTTTCGTTATTTTCCTCACTTTTCTTCCCCATATTCACCCTCACTTCTTCTACTCCCAATTTATTTACCCTAATTTCCCTCCCATCATTTCCCTCATTCTCCTACTCTCCCTCCCTTCATTTCCCCACACTTCGGTTACTTCCCCTCTACTCATTTTTCCTCACTTCCTCTCGCCTCATTTCTCATATTCCTTCTTTATTTTTTCTAATTTGTCTTACCTCCTTACCTCTCATTTGCAATAGTTCACCTACTTTCCCCTCGCTATTTCCCTCTCACTTCTCCTACTCCCCCTTTATTTCACCTAATTTTCCCCAATCTTCCTCCCATTATTCCCTCTTCTTCACCTAATTCCCTTTTCTTATTTCACCACACTTCCCCTACTTCTCCCCTCATTTCCCCTCACTTTGCTTATAGACCCAACTTCCCCACCCTTCATTTCCTCTTCCTTCCACTCCTTGGAAAATATACGCTACGAAACCCTAAAAACAAGTATTTTTCTTCAAACATTTATAACTTTTGACCTAATTGAGATACTGTCAACCGGGGTGGTTATGGATCAAGCGAGTAATCATGGATCAAGTTGGTTTTAATTTTCTTCTATCGCTATGGAGACTTGTGCATTTGGATTTTTGATGAAAAAAAAACGGTTCATTTTTGTATTTCACAACGAAATTGACTTTTTTAATTTTTCACAAGATTTTTTGATAGTGAAATTTTCAAATTCACAAGAAATCCTAATTATTATACTTCTTATATCCGAAGGTACATGAAATCTTAAAAAAATTGCGTTTCGCCCAAAAAGAAACCAAACTATGTTTTTAGCAACTTCTTCGTATTTTTTAATGTTTGCAGAATAATATTTTTAGTTAATTTTTTCATCTGTTCTTTTCAACTTCAACTGAGTTTGTAAAAAGTTTCTGAAGTAAAATTTGAAGTTTATGAAAAGGGAATAAAAATATATAAATTAATTTTGTTTATCTAAATAAATTCATAAACATAGAATTGAGTACATAGTATTAAATAACACAGCCACACGAAAAAAAATATTTTTTCGGGTCTGGAGGTCAGACCATGCTTAATATATTTTTTTTGAGTCGCTGAATCCGAATCTAAGGTCCAAAGAAACCCCAGCACGTCAGGGTTCTGACACAACTTTATGAAACCTCATAAAAATATTTTTTCGGGTCTGGAGGTCAGACCATGTTTACTATATGTTTTTATGGTCGCTGAGTCCGAATCCAAGGTCCGAAAAAATCCCAGCACGTCAGGGCTCTCACATAACCTCAAAAAAACCTTATAAAAAAATCATTTTTTTTGGTCTGGATGTCAGATCATGTTTACTATATGTTTTTGGGGTCGCTGAATCCGAATCCGAGGTCCAAAAAACCTCTGCACGTCAGGGTTCTGACGCAACTTCATAAAACCTCATAAAAATCATTCTTCGGGTCTGGAAATTAGACCATGTTCACTATATGTTTTGGGGTCGTTGTATCCGAATCCGAAGTTCAGAAACCCCCAGAACGTCAGGGCTCTGACATAACCTCAAAAAAACCTTATAACAAATCTTTTTTTTTTTGGGTCTGGAGGTCAGATCATGTTTACTGTATGTTTTCGTGGTCGCTTAATCCGAATCCGAAGTTCAAAAAAACCCAGAACGTCAGAGTTCTGACACAACTTCATAGAACTTCATAAAAAATCTGTTTCCGGGTCTGGAGATCAGACCATGTTTACTATATGTTTCCGGGGTCGCTGAATCCGAATACAATGTCCGAAAAACCCCATCACATCAGGGTTCTGACAACCTTAAAAAACCTCATAATTTTTATTTCATTCTAGGGGTCAGACAATGTTTATTATATGTTTTTGGGGTCACTGAAATCGAATCCTGAAGATCCGACCCTCTGCTGAATTCACGAGTATCTTTGAAAATCAAAACCCCGACTTGCTAGAGTTTTTTAGACTACGGATTCGGATGCAGTGACCCCAAAAAATATAATAAACATGGTCTGACTTCCAGACCCGGAAAAAAAACTTATGAGGTTTTTTGAGGTCATATCCAAAACCTGACGTGCTGCAGTTTTTTTGGACCTCGTATTCGGATTCAGTGACCCCAAAAACATATAGTAAACATGGTCTGACATCCAGACCCGAAAAAATATTTTTTTTGTGTGGCTGAGTAAACAGCAAATTTTTCTTCTTAAAGACTACAGAAAATATATTTCAAATTGGGGTAAAAATTGAAAATTCGAAGGGAAAATAAAAAACAAGGGTCTCAACCCCACGTAAGATTTGAAGCTCAATCGACCAGAAACTTTCACAAATCCCCACTTTTTTCTTAAAATCTAAATCCTTCATCGTCCCTTTTTCTGGAAGAGGGTGATACGCTGAATAAATCCGGTTAAAAAAGGATTTGCAACTGATCGATATCTATACATATATATTCGGCAAGCTTGGGAATTAAAGTCTCGACTTTGTGACACTTCTCTTTCACGCAGTGTCATAGGGGGATTACCTGGGAAGCTTTTCGAAGTAAAATCAATTATCCCTCACCGAAAGCATCAGTCATATACCAGAGTAATTTTAAAATTAAATTTTTTTATATGTATGTGTGTGTGTATAT
>CAKNXH010032520.1:0-13227 GCA_932178445.1 Andricus quercusramuli | reverse complement strand
TTTTTTTTTTTTTTTTTTTTTTTTTTCGTTCAAAGAATTAAAAACGGCAAATGCTCATGCACCAACCACATTCGAACCTTGGGGACCGAAAACCCAATATATACTTCTCACGCATATATACTTGATATACGTACACGTGAAACGCACACACAGGCGCGCAGCCCACAATGAACGAAGGTGAGTGTGGGACTTACCAAACGGCACCTACCCACTAAACCTTAACTCCTTTTCCCGCTTGGACTTCTGCGTGCAGTTTGTTCTCACCCTACAGGGTTACGCGTCGTCCTCGGCAGAAGTGGCGAATGTCTCATCTCGGGCTCGCCGGCCTTCGACCCTGTAGAGTAGTCTCTTGTCCTGCAGACAAAAAACAATGAACAAACAACAACAACAACAAGAAAGAAAAATCAACCATCTTCAAGTATTCTACTCAAAAATACTACACAATCATCATTGCTGAGGGTTGCGCAGTCTCTCCTGTTCTTCCTTCTTCTTCTGTCGGAGGACCGATTCAGTGTAAAGTGCCACCGAATCTCAGTGCTCCTGGCTGCGAAGCATCCACGGTACGGTATTCTCAGGAGTTGGTACCTCTCCAAGCACAGTCTCCAGGGCATGATTCTCAATCGACCACCTTTCACATTCGTAGAACGTATGTTCAACTATATCCACCTTTGTGGGACAGTAATCACAAATCTCGCTTTCCTTCCTGTTAAGCCGGTGTGAATAGGAATTAAAGTGTCCGTGACCCGTGAGAAATTGGATAAGGTGGAAGTTAACCTCACCGTGTTTCTCTCAAACCACGGGGCCACCTCCCCTATAAGCCGCGCTCTCCATCTTCACCTAGAGTCGGTATCCCAGCAATGTTGCCATTCCGCTAGGGTTCGGACTCTCTCCTCCACTCTGATACTTGGACGATCTTCCTTTAGTTGAATTCGCTCGTAATTTCTCTTCTTCTCCTTGGCAAGTAGGAAAATGGGAATCACTGCAGCCACAATCATTACCGCCGGAGCTGAGACTGTGCGATATGCGCTTGCAATGCGCATAGCACAACGGCGTAGTACCGAAACCATTCGTTTACGGTACTTTTCAGTTTCCAATGCATCTGCCTAATTCTCTGCGCCGTATAAAAGGATCGAGTGAGCCACACTCATTAACACTCTCCTTTTACTGGCTCTAGGGCCTCTAATGTTTGGCATAAGCCTTGAGAGATTCGCCACCGTCTTACTGGCTTTGTCCGCAGCATACTGAATCTGATGCCAATGCGTTAGCTTCTGGTCCACTTTTTCACCCAAATATCTCACGGACTTCGATGCCACAACAGATTCACCTGCTATGTTGAATGTTACATCATCTCCAAACAAATATCATACTTCGATTTTGCATCCTCCCGCGAACATCCATTCCTGACGAAGCTCTGTGCGGTTGCCACACTGCAGTGGACCGCGACGAGTTTTCCTGTTCGCCTCTACTCAGTATAACTCAAAAATGCGTACCAAAGTGCGTCGCGTAGGCGTAGGCGTTCGCGTTCGCGTTCGCGTTCGAGTATGCATGGGCCTTAACTCGTTCGGATCGTGGGTTTCGTTCTTTCAAAGATTCGATCGCGGATACTTCTTTTTCATCAGTACACAAACTAAAGGATCGATCCTCTGTACCTGCTCTCCTCGGGAGTCAAACGCTGCCCGGCTGCTGCCACAACCCATCCCTTCCTGAGTGCTTCAGAAGGAGGGAGCGTCAACGCGGGATGGGATCACTTTCTCCCTGCAGTACATATTTTCAGATCTCGAGAAGAGTTATACCTAACGATCCTTTTTTCGTCGGCTCAGGGATCAAAACCCAAAGTGATCATACGTTTTACTCTCAGTCCCTGATATAGACATCAATGGTGTGCACATTAAGGTGTATATCTGCCAGCACGTCGGTCCGATCGATCGGACCGCGGGCCATCAGTTCGCTTGCAGTCGGCGGGCATTTTTCTATCTAGGTACTTTCTTCGTCGGTTTAAATGAATATACTTTGATGAGGAAAAGGCTAAGTTAGAAAATACAGTTTACAAATAATGTATCGTAAGGTTATGTCTTATGTTGATTTCATTGGCTATTCAATCTTTTCAACAACAAAAAAATACTCTTCAATAGAGAGAAAACAAAGAACCGATGAGAGATAACCAAAAATGCATTATTTGCATTCATTTCTCATCGAAAAGGGAGGACATAACCTCAAACATTGCATTATTAGCCTATGTTATTTCTCGCTAAGCCTTTTTCCGCTAGAAAATATCTTTTTCTATTTAAAAAGTATCGTTTAGTCTAGAAAGAAAGGAAGACCTGCAAAATATAACATAAAGATGTATTATTTTTCAATTTTATTCCTATCTTAGCCTTTTTCATTAAAAAATATTCATTTCACAACGAAAATTTGCGACGTAACTTAAAAATACATTATTTGTGAAATTTATTGACTTTTCAGTCTTTTCTATAAAGAAATAATAATTGAAGATTTAAGAATCTAAGATGACATAATTTGTACATTTTATTAGTCATCATTTATTGTCTCATTTTTGCCCATAAAATGGGACTCCCAACATAAAATGACACATCAGCATGTAAATATTCTATTTGTCACCTCATCTTAATTAGTCTTCTTATATTGCGCTCAATTCAGGTACAGAGGTTTCCAGCTTTGCGTACCGTGACCGCATATTATGTCAAGAAGTTCGAAGTGATAGGTGCAGAGCGTGTCATGTACACGCTGAGTACCTGGATCACATACTATTGGGATTTGAAACAATTTCTCAAAGAGGAGAAAATGGTAAAATTATTTTGGTCATCATTTTTTCAGGAGGTTGAACGATTTTAATATTTTAATGACTTAATTTTTGGACTACTTGACACTATCGCCGTATGTTTTTTACACTATGAAACAGTTTAATTCAACCTTGAAAAAGACACAAAGACGTGTCGGAACGTCGGTTAATTGTATGGAGGTGGACACTTTTATTTATTTGAAATAAAGGTTTGGATTTTTATTTGGAACGGATGACCAAAATAATTTTACCATTTTCTCCTCTTTGAGAAATTGTTTTAAATCTCAATCACGTTCGAAAAAAGGCTTCATTCAAGACATTGGTTTCTGAGTTTCTGGAAAATTTTCTCAGAAGATTACTGTTTTTGTAGATTATCTCATACTATCGGGATGTCCGACCCACGAAGGAACGACGTATATCTACAGACATAACGCGGCCCTAAGAGTACCTTATTACCATCTTTGTCGCTATTACGGTGTTGGTCGCGACCCTGCCCTACCGAAAGTTGTGATTTCGTCGTGCCCTTTGACCACCCGTGTTTTACCGCGGTTCTACGAAGGGCTATTGATATTTTTTAGATGGCAGTTGCTCTTAGGGTAGGGTGAACAGATGACTTGATAGAAAAAGAAGAACCTCCACTTCTCATCACCTCCCACCGTTAAGGTCCCTCCACCTTTAGCCCAATTTGACGCACTATTTGAAAAGTGAAAAAGGTAATTACTCTAATACATAAGAAAATTATACAAGTAGCAATTAATATTCAAATAATAATACAATAATATAAGTAATTATAATACAAATAACTATTTCGAGATCTACATTTTTATTTAAATAATATAGTTATATAATATGTAGATCATTATATATACTTTTCAGAACTTCAAATTTTTTTAACAAATTCATATTTGCTTTTTTTCAATAATGGTGAAATTCGAGACCTGGTAGGTTCTTAAAGTTAAACTGAATATTTATAATATTTTTAGCTGCCTGAAGTGAAATTTGATTACGTTCATCACTTCACGAACAATACATAAGAGAAAAAATACGTTCGCAGTTGGCGTTATGCCCAGGAATGGCAAAGACATATTGCAAGTTTTGGAATCGGAAGACTTTTCGATACAGAAAAAACTAAAGTTAAATTTTGTTGCATGTAAACTTATCCGCTGTTACAGTTTACACGCAATTTAGTGAAATTTTATCCTACGATGGAATAAAAGCTGTCATCTGCTACGTCCTCAGCAGCAATGGCAAAATGGCAAAGTATGAGTGAATTCGAGCTATATATAAGTTTGTTTTCGAACAAAACGGAAAATAGAAATCAAATTAATTTTGAGGTTGAACCATGATCAAGATTTCTAATGTGATAAAAAGTTACATCTTTAATTTATATCAGCATAAAATTTAGTTGAAATATTAATAATTGAAAAGCAGTCCTAATGTATAAGTACATTTCAAATTTTAATTCGAAAATGGTTTCGTGAATGAAATGTCAGGACGGAAATTCCTAACTCACTTATGAACTACCGTTAAGATCATAGTGAATATGGCGACTTTTCGACTGACGTCAAGTCCTTTATTTTCAGTCACGGAAGATATATTTTCATTCCAAATGAAAATGTAATAAGTGAAATGTTTTCTAAAATCTGGTATCCTGATTTCCAGACCAATTTGATTCATACTCTCATGTTCTTCGCACTGTTGTAAACTACAACTACAAGCAGACGACACATTTTCTCTGAAAAATAATTCCGAGACAGTTTAAAAACATGAAATTATCTCAGTTTTTCAAAAAGTTTATTCCCTGAGGTTAATTACTGTTGCAGCAAATTTTTCAACCGTAGTTCTAATTTAATAATATTAATAATTCAAATCAACGATGTAAACTTCATGCTGTTTTTTCTGTGAAAGTATACAACATGATTCAACGTTCCGCAAACGTCGTAACCAATGACGCAACTCCAAGTGATTTCGTTATTGCTCAAACGTCGAACGTCAATTTCCATGGAAATTGTGAACAAAATTTAGGTCCACGCAATAAAAAACGCGAAATAATATGCAAATCTTGAAAAACAAGAATACCGGAAAAAAAGAAAGACGGAAGGACTACCATCGAAACAGAAGGATATTTCCTTCCAAAGAAGGATGTACGGTCACCCTATCTTAGTGGGACCATGCGGTGGTTGTTTAACTCTTTTTTTTTAAATTATATATATGATTCTGGGATTCCTGCGAGACCTCCCAAAGTACCAGCCTTATCCTTGCACGCGGGGCTCTACAAGGATGGACGAACCCTTTCCCTAGCTGCTCTTGGGAACAACAATGAAACCACCAAAACACCAAAATGTTGTAGATGCGTTTCAGAATGATCAAACGCGCAGAGCACCCGACAATGGGTCGGAAAACAATGCCGATCATCCTAGAGTTCGGGGTGCTGAAAATAATATAGATGGAAACCCGACGACGAACCGGCGAAACGAACACATTGAGAGGACGGATTACACTCTGTGATGCCAGAAACACCCAGAGATTCAGCACGTTTCGCATCAGTCTTTGCGAAATGAAGTCGACAACCTCCGAAAAAATGGATATGTACGCGGAGCGCTTCCCCAACCGCTGCTTGATCAAGCTGCAGACAAAGACGAAGCGTCATTAAGACCAACCGCAGAAAGCAGGCACCTTCTGAGAGATGATCGCAACTTCAGTGCAAGGAAGAAGATCAACATGCAAGTCCCTCTTAAGCCCCAAGATCTGGCTGAAATGGATGCCTCCCTTCGTGGAGATATCTCGCAAGAGTCCGATCTTTGAACCATGAATTGCTCAGTTTATAGTGCTGCGGGAGCTTTGGCTGATTCAAATCGAAGGCTAAAACCGACGATGGATCAAAAGACCAAAAGACGCTTGCATCAACTGAACAAGAAAATTGGATGGGCAAGACCGAATGCATCGCGCCTCTTCAGCGATCTTCCTGCTTCTGTAAAAAATCCAGCCAAGCCCAAGGAGGAAGAGACTTTTTGGAGTGAGGTGTACAAGATTCCAAAAACACTAGAGTTGAAAGAATATACTAACAATATCATCCGCTTCAAGGAGCTCTGTGACAACCTCATAAAATCTGAGGAGGAATGTCCATCAGGAATGTCCACCACTTTTGATGGAAGAAGTTTACTTTTATACACCAACATTTGGCCCGCATATTCACCTCATATTTAAAGTCGGAGACGCCCATTCCGCAGTGGCTGGTGTTGAGACGCACTATACTTCCACTGAGGAAAGGCAACTTGTCCAATCCAGAGAATTAAAGGCCAATAACTTGTTTGAACACACTGTATAAGATCTGTACAGCTGTCCTAAACAACAGGATCATTCAACGAATTGAGCCTGTATGGCGAGAGATGTACGAAAAACGTGGCTCGAAAAAAAGGTGTAGCAGGCTGTCGAGAGAACCTGCTAATCGACAGGTGTGTCTGTAAAGACGCTGCAGCCCATCAGCGCGTCCTGTCAATGGCCTGGATTGAATACCGGAAAGCTTTCGATACAACCTCTCATAGACTTATCATCTGTCTGTTGGAAAGCTTGAAGGTGCATCCACACATAGTAAATTATAGTCTGACAACGAACAACGTCACCTTCCAGAGGGGCGTCATGAGCCCTTTGCTTTTTTTGCATCACACTTCTGCCTCTATCTCTCGCACTACGAAATTCTGCTGGATACCTCAGTGGCGACACGAATCAGCGCGAGCATAAGCTCACTCATGTATTTTATATGGATGACCTGAAGATCTATGCCTCTGGTAAAAGCAAACTTTAAACTACTATAAATAACGTCAAGAACTACACAAGAGAGATTGGGATGGATTTCGGTTTGGAAAAGTGTGCCAAAATTCATCTGAAGAAAGGAAAGATTGCTGGCATTCCCAAGGACTCTGAGCTTGCGGATATAAGTGTTATTAGACATCTTAATGCTGGAGAGACTCATACATACCTGGGCGTGCCTCAAATCCGCATTCAGAACGTAACACCAGTGAAGGAGTTTCTTCGAAGCAGATAGAAGCATCTTTTTCGACAGATTTGGTCTTCCAATCTGTCGTCAGAGATCCTGTCCCAAAGATGATCAGGAACCACAAGCTGAACGCTCCAAGGGATATAGAGTCAATTGTCCGAAACGAGAAGTGTCAAATTTTCTGGAACTTCAATTTTCGGGCAGCAGTCTCCGTTGCGCACTCGAGACCTGGCAGTTGCTCTCAGTAGGACCCAGCGGTGGTTGTTTAACTATTTTTTTCTAAATTATGTATACAGGGTGTCTCAGTACTCAAAAAACATATTTGTATTTTTGAATTCTGAGAAAAAAATGGCGTCGAAAATAATCATAAAAGAATTGAGATAAAGTTAATAATTGAATCGGTGAATGTTAAAGGGGCAGTTGTCCATATTTATCGATTTTCGTTTTTTTGCATTTTCGGGTTCTATATGTGCAGCCACATCGTTTCATGCTATAAGGACCGCTGTTTATCACATTTTAGAGGCGTAGAGGCGGTTGGAAAGTATGAGTTTCCGAGGTTAGCATGTTAAAAGGGCAGTAGTCCAAGAAAAAAACGAAGAAAACGCTCAAAGACGCCGTTCGTCTACCTACCAAGGCTTCTTGCCACACGGGAAACGTCCTCTTTAAACCCAAAAAACTTGAAGACCTGAAAAAAATGCTGGGTTATGTTTCAGGGGAATCCAGAATACTCTTTGAGAAAATCGCCTTCCGATGGCCCACTCGGGAAGGCCAAAAAGATATTGACAGTGATTAAAGACTGTATTAATTCAGTTTCACTTGAAAAATGATTGTTTGTCATAACAACCTTGGCTTTTCAACCATTTATCGAAAAAACCAACGGAAAAAGATTTGATTTTGTTGTAGCGTTTTAAAAGGGCAGTAGTCCACCACCTTTAAAAAATTCTGTAAAATGGGGAAATTGTATTAAGATTCTCTTTCCTCTTCAAATATCTTTCTGACCACTGGTTCCACAAATGCGTAAGGCCTAATTAAGCAATTTGCTAATATTTTTGGAACGGGACAGTTTTTTTCGTTTTTCCACAAGTCAGCTTTCTTGGAATACTGCCCCTTTAACATTCACCGATTCAATTACTGAATAATTAACAACTAAAGATTAACCAAGCAGAAGCACGTGTTAGAAGTTCGACAGTCCATGTGCCATCGACAAGAGCGTGTGCATAAACAAGTTCAGTTCGAATAATTTCTCCTCCGTTCGCCTTTCCAGTAGGTTGTGACTCTCTGGTGCAACTTCACACGTCAACGATATACAAAAATGGGAAGAAATATTTTCCACAATCAACCAAATTCAACAACATTCTTAAGAATTCTGTAAATTCCCTTGAAATTTGTAGAATTTTCGAGAACTCAGTGGAATTATCCTGACTTCTGAAGAATTTTTTTGAATTGAGCAGAATTGTCTTAAAATGAGCTAAATTCTCTCTAACTCTGTAGAACTGTTTTGATTCCAGCAGATTCGTTTTGAATTCAGTGAAATTCTCTTGAATTTCGTGTCATTCTCATGAATTCCTTAGAATTCTCTTGAATTATTTAAAATTCTCTCAAGGTCAGTATCACTCTTTCAAGTTCGGCAGAACTATTTTCAATTCATGTAGAAGAATTCTCTATCGTTCGGCAGCATTCTGCTGAGATCAACAGCATTCGCTTGAATAATGTAGAATTCTTCTGAATTAAGTAGAATCTCCTTGAATTTACCTTAATTCTCTAGAATTCTGTAAAAATATCTCGTCAATTCAGTAGAATTCTCTTCAATTATGTAGAATTCTCTTGAATTGTGTATAATTCTTTTAAATTCAGTAGAATTCTCCTATGTTTGGTAGAATTCTCTTGAATTTTGTCAAATTATCCTGTTGTCTTTTGAATTTAGCAGAATATTCTTGAAATCAGCTAAATTCTTTCGAATTCATAAGAATTCTCTAGAGTTTGGCAGAATTCCCTTGAATTAATCATAATTCTTTGGAATTCTGTATAAACATCTCGTGAATACCGTAGAATTCGCTTTTTCATGCATTCTATTAAAATCCGTATAATTCTCTTGAAGTCCGTAGAATACTCTTCAATTCAGTAGAATTCTCTTACTTTTGGCAGAATTCCCTCGAGTTGGGCAGAATTCTCTTGAATTTTATAGAATTCAAGAGAATTCAGCAGAATTGTCTTAAAATCAGCTTAATTCTGTCAAACTTTGTAGAATTCTTTTGATTTCAGCAGAATTGTTTTGAATTCAGTGAAATTCTCTTGAATTTTGTGTCATTCTCATGAATTCAGTAGAATTCTCCTGAATTATGTAAAATTCTCTTGAATTCAGTAGCATTCTTTTTAGTTCGGCAGAACTCTCTTTAATTCAGAAGAATTCTCTAACGTTCGGCAGAATTTTGTTGAGATTAACAGCATTCTCTTGAATAATGTAGAATTCTCCTGAATTCAGTAGAATCTCCTTGAATTTATCATAATTCTCTGGAAATCTGTGAAAATATCTCGTGAATTCAGTAGCATTTTTTTCAATTATGTAGAATTCAATTATCTATGTACAGTGATTGGAATATCTACCACACTGTGAAATTTTCTTCGCCCGTTGTTATCAATAATGAAGTCAATTAATCTAAGAATAAATTATTTTGGTCATACGGTCCAGTAAAAATAATAGTGGATTCAGTTGTCATGAATCAATCTTTATTCGTCAATTTGATGAAACCAACGTACGTTTCGACCTTATTGCAGGCCTTTTTCAAGGTAATACATAACCTGAATTAACATAATATATGTGGATGCAATAAACTAAAAACATTTAGAATGAAACCAATTGTAAACAAAAAATATTATAAATTTACCTGTAGTAAATCATCCAAGACATTTCAAATGTTGGTTATTTTCACAAGAGAAACAACATATTTTTGGAGTGAACCAAATTTAGTTGTTTATTTATTGTTTAAAACATTAAAATTTATAAACAATATGATTTAAATAGTGTCCTTTTAAAACATTTAAAAATTGAAACCCCAAATTTTCGAGGCTCCAATATAGTAATTTTACTACATTTTGGTTAAATCGAACGAAAACAGTGTTTTGATTTGAAAGGACAAACATGGACTAACATAATACATTATGGATGAAGTCATATTTTCATGAGTAATGAAGAAAGGTGGATATTAAGATAGGAAGCCAAATTAAAAGTGCGCCAAAGTAAATTGGATTTAAAAATTTATATTACATTTTTATTTTTTTAAATTTGCATCTAAATTGGTTATAAAATGGCTTGATAATTTTTATTTATATTTAACATTTCAGTTTTTCAATTGATTGAATTTTTAATAAATTTATTTATAAGAATGGAGTCTAGAATTCTTCGTTTATCTTTATTATTTTCACGTGCTAAAATTTTTATATTTTTAATCTCAAAATCAAAATAGTGGTTGAATTTCCATGCATGTTTTGACAAACCAGTGCTTTGATTGCCCAATTCACAATCTTGTTTATGTTCATAAATGTGAGTTTTTAGTCTCCTGCCAGT
Source organism: Andricus quercusramuli (assembly GCA_932178445.1). Lineage (NCBI taxonomy): Eukaryota > Metazoa > Arthropoda > Insecta > Hymenoptera > Cynipidae > Andricus > Andricus quercusramuli. The sequence goes on along the minus strand of CAKNXH010032520.1, from coordinate 2,865 downwards.
CTCGCCAATATAAATGTTATTGCGACATTTACAATTTATCATATATACAATACATGATGAGTTTTCTTTATTGTCTTTATCTTTATTTTAAAAAAAGGAAATTTATTAAGTGTGTGGTTATTTGTGAAATAAACATTAATATTATATTTCTTCAAAGAACCTCTAAGACGTTCCGAAAGACCTTCAACATATGGTGAAGGAATTTTTAGTTCTGATTTATTGTGATTTTCACTCCATTTTGTATTTTTAATTGAATTATTATAAATCTCATGGATTCTTTCTTTAATGATTTTATTTATTAATTGAAGTGGGTAATTATTTTGCACGAGAGTAATTTTTAGTTGATCTAGGTTTTCTTTACGGAATTTAACATCGCTGAATTTTACACATCTATCAATAAGACCTTTAATAAGACCAACTTTTTGAGAAAATAAATGATGTGAGTTATAATTCAAATAACGTCCTGATCAAGATGATTTTTTATACCAATTTGTAGTTGAATTACCTTCTGGAGGTTTTATGATTAATAAATCTAGATAAGCAATAGAATTATTAATTTCTTTTTCAATAGTGAATTTAATCGAATTTTCCATATTGTTGAAAGTGTTAAGGAGTTCATCTATTTTTTCAGTAGGAACGATTGTTAGGATATCGTCCACGTATAGTTTTTAAAGAATAGGAGTAAAAGTTAAATCATTTAGAGCCCTTCTTTCTATATCTTCCATGACTAAATTCGAAACAATAGGGGATAATGGAGAGCCCATGGGGCAACCTGAAATTTGTTTTAAAAATTTATTATTTAAAGAGAAAACTGTGTTATTTAATACATGACATTTAATTCATGACAACTGAATCCACTATTATTTTTACTGGACCTTATGACCAAAATAATTTATTCTTAGATGAATTGACTTCATTATGTAGAATTCTCTTGAATTTTGTATAATTCTTTTAAATTCCGTAGAGTTCTTCCATGTTTGGCGGAATTCTCTTGAATTTAGTCTAATTATTCTGTTTCCTTTTGAATTTGGCAGAATATTCTTGAAATCAGCAACATTCTTTCAAATTTAAAAGAATTCTCTAGAGGTAGGCAGAATTTCCTTGAATTAATCATAATTCTTTTGAATTCTGTATAAATATCTCGTGAATATCGTAGAATTCTCTTTATTTATACATTCTCTTAAAATCTGTATAATTCTCTTGAAGTCCGTAGAATTATCTTGAATTTTGAAGAACCCTCTCAAATTCTGTAAAAATCCTTGAACACTTTTGCACTCATTTCAAATTTTAGAAAACTTTCAAATGCACTAAAATAAGCTTTGATTCATCTTGAATTCATCAGTCTAAGTGTGTGGGGTGATTAGTTTAAATTTTACAGTTTTTAGCAGTTTAAGTTGAAGGAAGCTCAGACGGGGTTCGATGTAAGTACTAGGGGTAGTTTTTTGATGCTGTATAATATTATTGTAGGAATTAAGATATCTGCTAGAGCCTTGGAAAGGTGTCTGAAGTAACAATTTTTAATTTATTGAGTAATAATAATGGGTAAATTTTTTGCTCAATATATTTTATATATTTTTCTCAAAAAACTAAACTTTGGGTGGTGGTGCTGCCAGCCAGGACCTCCACTTAAGCAAATTGCAGAAATTATACAGAATTATGAGCTTCTTTGCGCTTTTCGAAAATGCGAAAATCAATTTTCTGTAAACAATGCCTAAAATGAATTATGCTCTCACCATAAACATAATCATATCAGAATTTTGGCCTTTTTGTGTGTTTTCCCAAACACTTGACATTTATTTTACGAAATCAACCCTCAAAGAAAACCTAAATGAGTAAGTACAAAAATACGTAAACCATAGCTCTAAACCACTTTATACCTTACTAAGACCAACCGCATTAACGTTTCGAAAACAAAACAAGCTTACAAAAACAGCCAAAAAATGTTAAATTAAAAATAGGTACCACAGAAACCTTCCCAAGACATTAGTAGATATCGATATCCCTACAATAATATTAGACAGCCCCAACAAACCTTACACAGTACATTGAACGAACCCCATCTCAGCTGTCTTCAACTCAGACTGCCAAAAAATTCGAAATTTAAAATAATCACCCGGCACACTTTTTCGTAGTTATCGCCATCCCTACAATATTATCACACAGACTTAAAAAAAACATCTATGGTACATGTAACGTATCGAGTCTTAACTGCCTTCATCAAAATCATACAATACAGCCTCAAAAAACCACCCCTCGTACATTTAGCAAACCAGTCTCCGTTGCTTTCAACTAAAGCAGGCAAAACATATTCAAATTATAAATAGTTCAACCCAAACACCTTTTCAAGACTCTAGCTGATATCGCGATACCTACAATAATATGACACAGCCTCAAAAAACCATCCCTAGTACATTTAACGAATCTAGTCTCAGCTTCCTTCAACTAAAACTGTCAAAAAGTTAAAAAAATTTATATTTAAATTAATCACCGTACACACATTCTAAAGACTTTATTAAGTATTTCCATCCCTACAATAATATTTAGCAATTACAAAAACGACTCCTAGTATATTCAACAAACCCCATCTCAGTTACCTTGGACTTAAGCAGCCAAAAAAATTTCTAATTAGAAACAGTAACTCCATACACTTTCCCAAGATCCTAGGTGATATCTTCATCCCTTATATAATATGAGACAGCCAAAAAAACCACCCCAAGTACATTCAACAAAAGCCGTCTAAGTAGTATTTAACTAAAGCAGAAAAATTATTTCAAATTGAAAATTGTTACTTTAGACGCCTTTCCAAGGCTCTAGCAGATATCTTAATTCCCAAAATAATATTATACAGCATCAAAAAACAACCAT
>CAKNXH010032490.1:0-16008 GCA_932178445.1 Andricus quercusramuli | reverse complement strand
CATTTGTTTGTCTGATGTTGAATATGTGCTGGAATCAGAGTTTCTTTTCTACATCTGATTAAGAAAGTGCGTTGCTCTTTAAGATTAACTAAAGTTTTATTGGTGCGTATCCAATTTCCTATAAGTTATCTCGGAGCGTCTCCACACTTCCTTTGCATGTAGTTTAAATAACCGATGATATCGCAGAACGTGATTGACCTTGATTAAATTATCTATGTACAGTGATTGGAATATCTACCACGCTGTGAAATTTTCTTCGACCGTTGTTATCAATAATGAAGTCAATTCATCTAAGAATAAATTATTTTGGTCATACGTAAAAGACATTTCAATTCAAACTTTTTAAAATAACCAAAAATTGAAATGTCTTGGATGATTTACTACAGGTAAATTTAAAATGTTTTTTGTTTAAAATTGGTTTCATTATAAATGTTTTTAGTTTATTGCATCCACATATATTATGTTAATTTAGGTTATGTATTACCTTGAAGAAGGCCTGCAACAAGGTCGAAACGTACGTTGGTTTCATCAAATTGACGAATAAAGATTGATTCATGACAACTGAATCCACTATTATTTTTACTGGATCGTATGACCAAAATAATTTATTCTTAGATGTATTGACTTCTATATATATATATATATATATATATATATATATATATATATATATATAATTGTAACACGACAAAATTTTATTTCGTATTATTTATATTATTATTTTGATTCTGAAGCGACATCCGGTCTCTCGGCACGTGGCACGACGCTCCAAGGGCATACTTAGGTTAATTTTGAGAATTTAGGATTAATGCGTAGGGTATTTTCTTTTGTTTGTTATGTATGATCTTGCCTCATGGATATTCTCAACGTGGGACATCGAGGGATTTTGGGACTCTGTGAGGCCTACAGAGAACTGGGATTTACTCGCTGCCGCCACTTTTAAATTAAGAATCGAGATTCGAGTTTAAATCTGGTTCCCGCCTTTCCGTTTTCTGTCTCCAATATTCCCGGAACCTGGCTGGAAACCTTGGATGCCTCCAGAGCCAGGGATGTATCGGATCCTCTTCCCTGAGCTTTGGGAATGAACTTAGTAGCCAGGAGCTGCACCTTGGTCTGCACCAGTAATCCATTTGTGGGAGGAAGTCCTCACATCCTTTAACCGGCCCTCGACGCGACAGCACTGGATCGAGATCTCAGCCTACCTCAAAACTCCTATGCTACGGATGCGAAATAGGTCTGTTCGTCCTCGATTTGTGCCGTGTGTTTGCCAATGTAGGCAATCTCGCTCCAGAGAGGACGAGAACTTCCTCATTTACCGGAAATGCAACGGATCTACTCCGCCGATTTTATTTTGATTACAGGCCACCAGTTAAGCCGCCCCTGCCTCTCCGCTCTAGTGGCCATACATCTGAGCTGAGCGAGCGAGTTCAAATCTACCAATCCCCGGACAGCGTCGAGCAAGCAGCCAATCAGCGCCGTACCGGGGAAACTCGCCTTGAGATGGAGGGCTACGAGCCCGCCGACGACCATGCAGAGTCCTTCTTCATTCGGTTGCCACGTGCCGAAACGCAGTCACGTAGTTCCGCTATCGCTTTTCCTTGCTTTCGAATTCGAAATTCTGTACTCGCGTTAAAGTAAAGTATCCTCAGTTTCATTATCAATCGACGATTGAGTAAGATCTCTTGAATTCAGGTAGACGGTTGGCGACCTGATTCGGATGCTCCCGTTCACCACCTTTTGCTTCCTGGTGGATTTTAGTAATTACTGTTTAGACCGGTGAACGTGAGGACCCGATGAAGTCTCCAATGGCGTTGGTTATTGGTATTTTCGTATAAAATGGTGTATTTTCCACGATTGGTGGACATCATGAATTTTAGTGGATTATCTCTTGGTTCAGGTAAATTGCTCTCGCGAAAATTTGGGGTTATAGAAATTCGCATTGTCGGCGTTACCGCGTGCTAATGTTTGGACGCCGTGATGGCCTCATGAATTTATTGCCGCTTTCGCTACCGCCGATATTCGGCACGTGTGTAGCTTCCGGGGAAACATAACCTCAAAATAACTATCGTCAAATTTCTGGGGTCCGTAATTATTCAGTGCCTTAGAGGTTAGGGATCAAGTATTCCGGTATTCGCCCTTGGAGTATCGGTCAAACGATTTAGCCTTTCTATCCCTCGCATTTTATAAGATAATTTTCTGTTCGGGAAACCCCCTTTTTTATTGTACATAGAATCAGATATCAATAAATGTGAAATTGAATGACATGGTAATTAAATGGCCAATTTATTTACGAGAAAGAACAACCCTGGCTACGGGGTTGCTTATTGAGTAAGAACGAACCACCCCTTCTACCACCACTCTTTTGAGGGCTGACGCTGCCAGGGCATAACCTATGGCCACTCCCAGATTTTGTTGAGTTTTTGCGCTTCAGACTGGCGCATGCGCGCCTGGCGCCCAACAACTTAAATTGAGATTTTCAGGTTTTGTGTAATAGATTATTTCTAGGATCATGGGGGTGGACCAGGTGTAAGTAAGTAAAAGAATCAAATAAATTCTAGCTTACAAATGTTGTGGTATACCACAACATTTTCGATAAATAAATCACATAAATTCAATCAATGAATCAAATGAATATTTCACATAATGTAAATCAGGTAAACAATTCACTCAAATAACATCAGGTAAACAATTTACCTCAATAACACCAGGTAACAAATCTCAAGTAAAATCCCGATAAATCAATTAAAATGATCCATAAAATAGAAGATCAAATATCAGTTAGCCTAGGAACTGTCATGGCTGCGTTGCTCTGGTTCGAGCCTTTGTTACTCCGAAAACATTTCACTTTCCGTTATTTTTAAAAAAGTAAATAAATAAATTTGAAAGATTCAACAAAATTGTATAATCCCTTTTTAAACGTTTCAGCCCCACGTTGGGCGCCGAAAATGTATAACGCCTATCCCAGCTTTGAGGGATACAAATGAAGAATGACGTCATAAAATTCTGACTTACCATTTTGTGTGTTCTCAAAATTTAGAATTAACCTAGAATAACTAAAAAAAAAAATAATTGCCCTGACTCATGGTAGAGGGATTTCGTGAGGGACAGAAATGTTTAAACCATTTGTTCAAATTTTTATAAATATATGAGTGGCTTCATTGGAAGTAGAAAATATATAAAGATGAAATTAAAAGCGTTGAAATTAACACTGAACGTAAAACATTTGTTTGCCTGAAGGGCGGAGATTGATAATACCGTTACTTGTTCCTCGAACACTTTAGGTAATCCGCCATTTTATTGTCAACGGACGCTAACTTTCTTTGATAAGAGAAAAGAGGTAACACGGAAAAAGCTTAACTTGGAAGAACACACAAAAAAATTAACATTTCGCGAAATTATGCTTAATAACTAAGAAAATAAAGAAAAAGCATCGTACAATATCTGTAGCGTTGGGTGAAAAAACAACCTAACCCGGGTTAGGTTGTTTTTCCGTAAATCGCTTTTTCAGAATCAGCGAACCCTAATTAGTTAGTAAACAGCTTAAAACTAATATAAAAAATATTATTTTTTACATAAATCACGTTATACTAGAGTAGGACGCATGGAGAAACGTCGCGCGCGTAGCTCCCGTTCTTCGCTCTCGCACAGCTGTGCACACTGCAGCATGTAGTGACCAGCCGGCGAATCAGTGCGCTATTATTTTTATTGTTACTGCTCAATGATTCCTTAAAACATAAATAACAATGAAATTAATTTTAAAAAATACCTATAATACCCATTGGATGGAAAAACAACCTAACTCGTTTTGTTTATTTTCCATTATTTGAATTTCTTTTCATTATTTTTCTCAACAGGATTTCACTTTAAGATTATAATACTTTATGTGTATGAAAGAATTTATTTTTAAATTAATATTTTCTTAGTTCAATAACAGCTTGAAAGCTTTGAATCGATTTATCTCAAAACACGATTTTCGAGTTAGGTTGTTTTTTCACCCAACGCTTCATATACCGACTCTCAAACTCACTCAAAATTCGTACATAGTAAATGACGACACTTTATCCCGAAAATAAAATAAGCTGAAACATCTCAAAAATAAAGACAAGAATCCAAATCAGACCCAAAATAACTCAAAACATTAGAGGAACAGACTGACGCCTACCTTTCTTCCTTTGGAGAAAACCAAGTTCTTTTATCCCACGCTACGTTGACAGAACAAAATAACTCCTTTATCCAAAAGGCAGTGTGCGGCAAGGCAACAGCTGTGCTTCCCGTGAACGACAAACACGAACTGATTTCTTGGCGTCCTTTCGCCGGCTTCCCGCTCGTCTACCTCGCTTCCCGACCAGGTCCAGTAGGTGCTGCCCTCTTTTCGATCCACGTCCAGCTCTCATCGGTAGAATAGGTTTCATCCTGAACACCCTTGACGATCGTGCGTAAATCATTTCCTCGTGTCTAGTGCGCCAGTAGTGACAAAGATGGTCGCCCGTATGTAATTACAGGTGCCGAGGCGGTTGTGATTTCGACACTCTGCAGTTGCAGTGAATAATGATTCAACCCCGGATGACATGGATTAAATCTCGGGTTGACGTTCGCGGTAAAGTAGATCGTGTGTGGTGTAGTGGTAGTGCCCCCGTTGTTAAATCAACCTGTGGGTGGAGATCGCGAAAGGCCTCCTTCCTTCCCTTGTTGGTATTTTCGGCGATGGGAGAAACTCCAAAGTTTTCTTTCAATTCAGAGAGAGACTCCGGTCTCTCAAGGAAGCAAAGGAAGGACGCCAAGTGCCCCAATACGTAAGTGACCTAGCTCTAACCTAAATTAAAGTGTACATTGTATATATGGGTAACTTCCCTTTTATGCCAAAGAGAATAACTAATACATGATTGAAATTCCTTTGTTTTACACTCATCCACATACAAGTATGAAGTCAGGGGAAGATCCATAACGGGTGGTAAGCCACCTCGTTACAACACGTGATAAGCACTGTATTATTATTATATATTATATTACATGTATATTATATTAAATTTATATTATACTACATGTATATTATATCATATGTATATTATATGTATATTATATCATACCTATATTATATGTATATTATATTATTATTCTCTTTTTCTCAAAAAAGAAATATCATGCCTCCGCACCGTAGTATCGAGTTTAATCGATCAATACAATTTATGATGGGCCCAAATTCTTAACTTATCTCAGTGAAAATAAAATTAGAGAAGATATGATATACCGGAATAACAACTTTCAAATTATTTTCCCGCTAGGGGTTGTTCAAATATTACGTAGACAGTTTTTAGTTTATTTGAAACCTCTCCCTCCCACTATATAAGAATGTAATATAAGAATTTTGAAGAGGCACCCTCACCAATATTATGTAAGATTTTCCAACTACTCACTTTACCATTTCGTATTCCATGATTTCGTGAAATTTAGCAATTAAACCTAGCTTAATTTTTCATGTCATTATTTTCCTAATTATGTAATAAGGGCGGCTAATTACGCTTCATAGTACATAAGAAAAGAACGACTAATCACAAAAGTTTAGGTATTGAAGTTAACGACTAAATTTAAGGAAAATTCGGAAAACTATCAGTTTAGAGAACACATTTCACTTGATAGGTTGAGAAAATAGTTTTTGAACACTATATGCGAACAATTTTCGCGTTTGCGCAGTTTGATTAAGGCTTACTTTATGCACTGGTGAAAAAGCTGCACATGCGTACTTTCGAGATGAGGTACTTTAGAGACTGGGATATGTAACTTTAAACACTGATGTAGCTTTGTTGTTGAAATAAATTTAGATTTAACTTGAACAAATCTTTTCATGATTGAAATTTTGCTTTTAGGGTTTTGAAGCCCCGGGCTGAAGCTCTTGTGGTTTCGATCGGGTGTCTCACGAAGTTTTTTTTCAAACATTTTTTTAACGAAACTTTTTTCAAACATTTTTTCTCACCAATTTTTCTTCAACATTTGTTTCCAAACATTTTTTTCAAAAATTGAAAAAAAAATTTGTTTACAAAATTTAAAAATCTTCTGTTTGAAGATTCTGTCAAAAGACCTAAATCAACGTCTTAATAGGCTCTCCTGACACAACTTTTTGGGATTGGCGTTGAAAAAATAGCATGTGATACACGTGCGCATAGGTGATTGCTAACTCTTGTGATTGCATTATTCGCCTGCGGCTCGAAGCATTAGTCTACGCTTTCGCACTCGCTTCGCTCGTGCGGTAACCGCCGGCAAATGCTTCGACCATCCGGCTTATGCTGCAAAATTCACACTCGCACACAATCACCTATTTCGCGCACTTGTCTCACAAATAACTATTTTGTAACGCATGCACAGAAATTTTGCTTTTTGAGTCACATATAGTGTGCGGGAGGTGGCCAATTTCGCAAGAGTAAGCAAAAGTAATTATAAAATAGTATATTGTGCTACAAAGGTGGATTGTTTATTCGGAAATTTGTTTTTATTTTTAAAGCACGATATGCTGAAAAAATGAAATGCATTTTTTTATATCGATATTATTATTTTATTACATGATGGTTCATAGATAAAAACTAATTTCGAAATATATTTATGGCGAGAAATTATTTTGACGAAGATTTAAAAAAAAATACATTCATTCCTGGTAAATTTCTAAATTACCGTATATGTCCCAAAATTGAAGGTATCAAACAATTTAGAAAATTTTCAGTATTTCGATAAAATTAGTTTCCAGGACAGCCAGAATCTCGTAGACAAACATATTTTTACTACGGGTTTTGTGAGTTGACAGACAGATTGTGAGTAGACATTAAAATCCCTCCAAAACAGGGGTTCATACGGCCCTGTGGGCTAGTTCTTGCCACCCAAGCACCCCCATGAACCGCCTTTACAACCTACTCTCGGGCTACGCCGATGAGATTTACTATCGCTTGGGGACCAGCCTCTCCCCATCTTTGTAAGATTCAGACAATAAATCCTGATATAATGTGCCCTGGCATTTATCTCCGACTCCACACACCTCTCGATAATCTAAAACCTAACCTATCCTACCAATTTACGAGATTCCTAACATTTATTATACATTAAGTTCTAAAACTGTTTTTCGTGTACTCCGATTTACAAACAAATCAAAAATAAAAATATCATCTTCAATGTTCCATTCAAGTTTAAATTTCTCGCCATCACTCTCTTACACACACCGAACTTCATTTCATGTCCTTTCCATATCAGTTGTGCATTTAATAAATTTTAATAAAATATTTTCTCCCTTTTCCGAAAAATATTTAAACACGTCCTATTCTGCCAACTTGGCAGAATTCACACTTCTTACCCTGCTAAAAATTTCGGATTCCGGAATTGATCCGAATTTATCCGAAATCAATCCGATTCACGATTTTTTTCCGAAATATGTCCGATCTAATCCGAAAACTGTGCGAAAACAGTCAGAAATTTGTCTGATTATGTCCGGAGTCTGTCCGCACCATAAATTTCGTCTCCGGAAAGAGTCCGATTTGATCCGAAATCAGTCCGGAATTCAAAGCCCGAAATTATTTTCGTCGAACTAAAAACGGAAAATAGTCCGGTGTAATCCGAAATTTATCCGAACGTAAACTTTCACTTGCGAAAGAGTCCGACTTGATCCGAAATTAGTCTGGAACTCAGTACCTGAAATTAATTTTGTTAAAGTAAAACAGGAAAATCGTCTGATTAAATCCGAAATCTGTCCGGTCTAAAACATCAACTCCGAAAGTCGTCTGATTTTATCCGAAATTAATCCGCAGGTTTTAGTTATCATTCGGTGGAATTGAAGTGAAAACGGAAAATCGTCCGCTCAAATCCGAAATTCTTCCGGTCAAAAACATGCACTCCGGAAGCAGTACGATTCTATCCGAAATTAATCCGCCGGTTCAAGTTGTCATTCGGTGAAATTAAAGTGAATACGGAAAATCGTCTGATTAAATCAGAAATCTGTCCGGTCTAAAACATCAACTCCGCAAATAGTCCGATTCTATCCGAAATTAATCAGCAGGTTTGATTTTTAATTCGGGGAAATTAAAGTGAAAACGGAAAACCGTCCGCTTAAATCTGAAATTTGTTCGGTCAAAAACATCGACTCTGGAAACAGTCCGATTCTAACCAAAATTTATTCACAGGTTTAAGTTGTAATTAGGTGAAATTCAAGTGAAAACGGAAAATCCTGCGACTAAATACGAAATCTGTCCGGTCTAAAACATCAACTATGAAAATAGTCCGATTCTATCAGAAATTATTCCGCAAGTTTTAATTGTCATTCAGTGAAATTGAAGTGATAATGGAAAATCGTGCGCATAAATCTGAAATGCTTGCGGTCAAAAAAATAAAGTCCGGAATCAGTACGATTCTATTCAAAACTAGTCCACAGTTTTAAGTTGTAATTTGGTGAAATTAAAGTGAATACGGAAAATCGTCTGATTAAATCAGAAATCTGTCCGGTCTAAAACATCAACTCCGAAAATAGTCCGATTCTATCCGAAATTAATCCGCAGGTTTGATTTGTCATTCGGGGAAATTAAAGTGAAAACGAAGAACCGTCCGCTTATATCTGAAATTCGTTCGGTCAAAAACATCGACTCTGGAAACAGTCCGATTCTATCTAAAATTTATCCACAGGTTTAAGTTGTAATTTGGTGAAATTCAAGTGAAAACGGAAAATCGTCCGACTCAATACGAAATCTGTCCCGTCTAAAACATTAACTATGAAAATAGTCCGATTCTATCAGAAATTAATCCGCAGGTTTTAGTTGTTATTCGGTGAAATGAAGGTAAAAAGGGAAAATCATCCGCTTGAATCCGATATTCGTCTAGTCCAAAACATCGACTCCGGAAACAGTCCGATTCTATTCAAAATTAATCTGCTGGTTCAACTTGTAATATCGTGAAATGCAAATGCAATCGGAAAATCGTCCGCTTGAATCCGAAATTCATCCGGTCAAAAACATTGACTCCGGAAGCAGTCCGATTCAATCCAAAATTAATTCAGTTTTAAGTTGTAATTTGGTGAAATTAAAGTGAAAACGGAAAATCGTTCGATTAAATTCGAAATCTGTCCGGCCTAAAACATCAACTCCGGAAATAGTCCGATTCTATCCGAAATTAATCCGCAGGTTTTAGTTGTTATTCGGTGAAATTAAGGTAAAAAGGGAAAATCATCCGCTTGAATCCGATATTCGTCTAGTCCAAAACATCGACTCCGGAAACAGTCCGATTCTATTCAAAATTAATCCGCTGGTTCAAGTTGTAATATCGTGAAATGCAAATGCAATCGGAAAATCGTCCGCTTGAATCCGAAATTCATCCGGTCAAAAACATTGACTCCGGAAGCAGTCCGATTCAATCCAAAATGTATCCGCAGGTTTAAGTTGTAATTTTGTGACATTCAAGTGAAAACGGAAAATACTACTATATAGTAGGGCGTATCGAAAAAAATTAAATATTTTGCTTTCGTTATTGGGTAGGGCGTCAGAAAAAACCACAACAGCGATAACGAAATTTCAAAAACGTGAATAGTAACACGGAAAATAATGAGAAAACTAATGACCTTTTGAATTAACGGAGTTGAAGAAATTCACGGAATTCAGGGAATTCACGGAATTCCAAGAATTCTCGGAATTCACGAAATTCAAAGAATTCGTGGAATTCACGAAATTCAGAGAATTCGTGGAATTCATGAAATTCGCGGAACACATGGAATTTATGGAATTCACGGAATTCATGAAATTCACAGAATTCACGAAATTAATGGAATTCAAGAAATTGATGCAATTCACGGAATTCCAAGATTTCTTGGAATTTACGAAATTTGAATAATTACCAGTACCGACACATTTTTTTACCGGTTTTTGAACCGTACATAAAATTCAAGGAATTCACCGAATGCATGGAAATCAAGAAATTCCCTGAATTAACCGAATTCAAGGAATTAACGCAATTTAAGGAATTCACGAAATTCACCCCTTACAACAGCTCGTGGCGGCTGGATAGTGGCCCTGTGACTGGACACAGAATTAATGATAGTCAAACCCCTACCCCTTTCCGACATCTCTTGGAGGCGCAAGGCACCCCTGTGACTAGTCACAGAAATAATGTTGATCAGAGCCCTATCCCTGCAAATCTCTGATTCGTCTTCTGTGATCAATCACAGAAATAAGTTCAGTTTTACCCCTAACCTTTTCTAAGTTTAAGCAGTTTAAGCTCTATCGGTATTTTTTGTATAGGTACCGACAACTTTTTTTTTACCGGCACCGGTTTTGCATACACAACCTTCTGAATACTGTTAATTCCTCCGAATTCTTCGGAATTCTCCGACGTTTGATACAATCATTGCCGTGTTTCTAATTCTTTCACAATTAGTCTAGTTAGTCGACTGCTAAGCTAGAAGTGAATGAAGATGTGCTTGTGAATTAAATTCCGCAGAATTCTCAAGAATTTTGTAGAATTCACTACAAAATTTGTTTTTCATTAATTTAAAGACTTTTTAATACTTTTCAACCTGTGAGAATACAGATTAAATTATTTGAAATTTAAAGATTCTTGAATTGATCAAATTCCTCTGAATTCGCTGAATTCTACTAAATCCATCGCAACTTTCGTACTTCTTACCTAGTAAGTCAAGTTAAGATGACGGCCTAGCTACCAGTGAATGAAGTTGTACTCGTCTTTTGAATTTTGCAAGGTTGTCATTAATTCTGTAGAATACCTTCCAACAATTCAGAATTAATTTAAAGAATTTTGAATACTTTTCACACTATGAAAATACGCAATCAACAGTTTAGAATATGTAGAAAGACTCATAAATCCTATAAATTCTCCAGAATTTTTCTGAATTCTAATAAAATCATAGCACTTTTCCTGATTATTTCCCCATTAGTAAAGTTAGGGAGTCGGCGTAGGTACGACTGAAAAAAGATGTACTCTTTATTGAATTACACACGATTCTATTAAATTCTGTAGAAATACATTCAATACTTTTGAATTATTCAAAACATTTTTGAATACTTTTCAAGCTACGATAATACACATTGAATTATTCGTAATTGAAGGGCTCGCAAATTCTACAAATTCCCCTGAATTCTTCAGAATTCTAATAAAACCATAGCACTATTCCTAATTCTTTCCAAATTAGTCAAAGTCATTTCGACGGCTTACCTACCGCTGAATGAAGATGTAATCCTTACTTGAATTTTGCGGAATTTTCTCGAATTGCGTTGAATTCCCCTCAAAAGTTCTGAATTCACTTGAAGAATTTTTTGAAACTTTGAAGCAATGACAACAAACATTGATTTCTTTGGAATTTAAAAACATTAAGTCCTGCTTTTTATAACAGAAAGTAAGGAACTAACTTTGATGGAAATTTTCAATCGTCTTCTCACCAAATTTTTGCAGTAGTTTTTTCGACTGGAGAATCCAAACAAGCGTGTTCTTTCTTGAAGGAAAAAGTTTAAGACCTTTCAGAAAAGTGTGGAATGGTTAGAATATACTATCTTGGATTTTATAAGCAAAAGTAAGGAACTTCTTTTGACAGATATTATCAATCATCTTTTTGTCGAGTTTCTTCAGTAGTTTTTTATATGCAGAGTCCAATCAAGGGAGCCTGGTATTGACGGGAGGCACTTACGAGCTTAAAAAAATGGGTTAATATTTAAAATTTACAATATTGCTTTATGTAACCGAAAATCTACGTTTTTGTAACTGAAAGACTTTTTTAATCTTCTTTTTCGAAAGTTTTTTCGGTTGTTTTTAACAGAAGAATCAAACCAAGGTAGTTTGTTTTCGACGGGGACTATAATGAGCTTCTAAATAATTATGAAATATTGGAATTTTATGAAACTTCCTATGATTTGCAGAAATAATGAACTACATATGGTCACCTGCTTAGAACGTCAGCTTTTCAAGCTTTTTAAAATAGTTTTTCACCTGGGGAGGAATTAAGTACTAAGTCTTGTAAATTCTTAAAAATTCATAAACAGCTCAAAACAGAAAAAATTTACAACAGACACACGCATCAACGTAAGAGGGTGTGTCAATGTTTTTTCAAAAGATTTCAAACCAATTGAAACCACCCCTATTTTACAACGGAGCCAGGTAATTTTTTGAATTAGGGTAATTGTAATGAATTTTCGTGAATCGTATACCGTTCACATTTTTTTTATATTGTGATATTTTGTGTTCACTTTATTCAGAATTAAATAAATAAAGTGTTCATCAAAATATTTCTAAATTATGTAAAATATTGTAATTTTTAATAACATATTCTAAAAACGTCCTAGTTCAGACCACATTACATTCCAGAATCGTGCAATGATCCAACAAAATTTCTATGGCACCATTTACGTCCAAGAAACGTTTGTAGCACGTTATAAAAACGTTCTTTGTCAATTATGCCCACTCGGGATGTCGTAAAAATGTCCATTTTTATATGAAAATGATCCAACAATTTTTCAAAACATTTCCTAATTCTTGAGAGCAGTACGATATCCCAGGGTGAGCGGAGAATCAACTTCCTAGATTTTTAAACACAAAGATCTTTCGGAGTACAATAAGACAACAAATGCACAAGACGCTGAAAGATTTTATGATTAGAAGAAAAGGGGAGAAATTCCACGTTCACCTTGAAGAATAGTGGTGATTTCAAGAGGTGGGAGAAATTTGGAAAAATTGTTGAACCACCCTTTTAGATTGATAATTGTCTCTTTTGTGCATTTCTTTCCACTATAAGTGACTCGGAATGCTTTAGTCTTTGAAAAACCTTTTGCAGTTCATATCTCGTAGAAGCTGGAAAATAGGTGTTCAAGAACTTCTCAAAAATTGCTGGTACACTCTCGTCGATCAATGCGTATATCTGTTCAGCATTTTTTGTTTGGAAGCGAATCGGGATCTTCTAGTCATTAAAAAACTAAATAGTTAATTTTTTATTTCGAAGCTAGATAATAGGGGTTGTATAAAGGGGTTGGAGATCTCAAAAAAAACGATGACGCACCCCCTGAATCCTCTCGAATTTTTTGTAATTCTCTTTGAAAATTTTAAATGTTTAAATCTTCTTAAATGTTTTTGAATGCTTTGAATTGTAAACGTTTAAATCTGATTCTGAGCAGTACATATTTTAAATAAGAAAGGAACGAAACGGGTCCAGTTTCGGCGTAACCACTATTGTGAATTAGAAAAATGTCTCTATTTACAAGTCATACAACTTAATTATTTTCTGAGAAAGAACACTACATTGAATCGCCTTTTTGAAAAGTCTGTTACCCTAGATTTTTGGGATGTTTTAGGAATACAAAAGCGGAACAAGGGACTCTAGTTTTGATTGAGGACATTCACTAACTTCAATTAAATTTTTAGGTATTGAATAGTCATGCAACTTTCTAATATTCACGGAAATAATGAACTACTGTTTAGAAAATCGGTTTCTCAAGTCTTTTTAGGGAGTATTTCATCGGGAGAATCCAATGAAGAGAGTGTGTTTTTGACGGCGGAATTTCAGAAGCTTTTAAAATTTATAAGTATTGGAGAGTTACAATCTTGGTTTAAATAACCGAAAATAAGGAATTAGTATTGATAGATAAGGACATTTGTTTTTGACCAAGAAATAATGAACTAAATCTGATGAGCCATTTAGAACGTCATTTTTGCAAGTTTTTTATGGTATTTTTTCGTCTAGGATATCCAATCAAAAGAGTCCGGTTTTGACGGGAAGCGCCTACGAGCTTTAAGGAAATATTTAATTATTTGAAATTCACAATCTTGCTTTTAGAACCGAAAATAAGGAACTAGCTTTGATAGACCTTTTCAATGATTGCTGATGTCTGTCAATACTAGGTTCCTTATTTTCGTTTAAAAAAACCAAGATAGTAAATTTTAAACAATTCACACTTTTTTAGAAGCTCGTAAACCTCTCCCGTAAAAAATAACACGCTCGTTTGGATTCTCCAGTCCAAAACTACTAAAAATACTTGGGAAAAAGATGATTGAGAATGTATATCGAAGCCAGTTACTTATTTTCGGTTACGTAAAGACAGATTGTAAATTTTGAATAATTAATTTTTTTAAAGCTCGTTAGTGCCTTCCGTCAGAACCAAACTCCCTTGAATGGACAATACATACGAAAAACTACTGAAGAAACTTGACAAAAAGGTGATTGATAATATCTGTCAAAAGAAGTTCCTTACTTTCGCTTATAAAATGCAAGATGGTATATCCTAAACATTGCACACTTTTCTAAAAGGTCGTAAACTTCTTCCGTGAAAAAAGAACACGCTTGTTTGGATCCTCCAGTCGAAAAACTACTGAAAAAACTTAAGAAAAAGACAGTTGAAAATGTCTATCAAAGCCAGTTCCTAATTTATAGTTATAAAAAGCAATCTTAAATGTTTTTAAATTCCAAAGAATTCAAAGAATTCCGTGAATTGCATCAATTTCTTGAATTCCATGAATTTCGTGAATTCTGCGAATTCCAAGAATTCCATGAATTTCGTGAATTCTGTGAATTCCATGAATTCCGTGAATTCCATAAATTCCATGTGTTCCGCGAATTTCATGAATTCCACGAATTCTCTGAATTTCGTGAATTCCACGAATTCTTTGAATTTCGTAAATTCCGAGAATTCTTGAAATTCCATGAATTCCGTGAATTCCCTGAATTCCGTGAATTTTGTCAACTCCGTTAATTCCATGAATTCCGTAAATTCTTGGAATTCCATGAACTCCTTGAGTTCCATGAATTCGTTAAGTTCCACAAATTCCTTAAATTCCATAAATTCCTTGAATTCCGTGAATTTTATTTACGGTTCAAAAACCGGTTCCGACCATTTTTTTTTACCCGTAGCGACAGTTTATACACTTCGTATTTAAAAGTCTTGAAATTCCAGATAATTCAATCTATTCAAAAGCGTTCAGGGTAATTCAAAAATGTTAAAGTGATTATTTCTACAGAACTAGAAGGAATTCTGCGAAATGTTCAGAATTCAGGAGGATTCTACAGATTTCAAACAACGCGTGCATTTTAATTTAATCACCGAGTAATGTTTTCTAATTTGTTTGCCACGAAAGGGATACTATTTAATTTTCGAATGTCGTTTAAGTGTGAAGTTGCACCAAAGAGTCAAAACCTCGTATAAAAATAAACGGACCGGATATTATACGTTCTGAACTTGTATTCTCACACACTCTTAGCGATGGCACATGGACTGTCGGCTATCTAACGCATTTTTCTGATCGGTTAATCTTTAATTGCTAATTATCGGTAATTATGCATTCAATCAAATTTTTTTATTGATTATTTTCTATTCAGTTTTTCACAAGGAATCAGAAAATACAAATATGTATTTTGAATATATGGACACCCTGTACACGGACCGTTTAGACCGATATACTCAGCGAGCGATATTCTGCGTCAGTGAAGTGCGTTATATGTAGTAGTGTTAAGTTAAGCTATATAAATAGGTTTGTGAGCGTCAAATAAATGAAAAATGCATTTTTTGAGTGTGAACTGCTTATATAACCTTGTTATATAAAATTTATTCGGGCCGACAGATCGCATAGAAAACGGACATGATCGGACACAATCCAGATTGATAGCATCCGTCAGACCGTACAAAATACGGACTCAACAGGATCTAACCCGGACTGGTGGAATTCATCAGACCGTACATCACGTATCGGACAGTTTCGGACAAATTTCCGAATCCGGAATTTGTCCGGAATTTTTAGCAGTGTAGAGTATTACTTTTAACTTTTAGACATTCACAACCATAATTGTACTGTATATTGGTTTTTTTTTAATTTCTTACTCTAACATTTTAACTGTATTTATAGATTTTTACCAATAAATGAGTGACTTGCATGAGGGTTAACTAACACTCTGAACTTATGATCTTCAAAATCTGTTACGCTTTACATCAGGCCTGTCCAAGTAGGGGAAAACCGAGGGGCTATTCACTGAGAATTCATGTTATTCCCTGTTAGTCAAAC
>CAKNXH010032488.1:0-13482 GCA_932178445.1 Andricus quercusramuli | reverse complement strand
AAAAGAAATATGTTTAAATAAATTAGTGACGTTTTTGCAAAATAACAGTTTTATATACAATGCACTTTTAAAGGTTTTTTTAATAAGATAATGGATTCATTGGAAATGTATATACATATACGTTTGAAAAAATATCACTAATATTACAATATAATATGGTCAATGGAAATAGTCATAAATGGTAGTGCATGAATATGTCAGTATGTATAAATATTCAATTCAACAGAAAAAGAACTTAATTATAAAATTGTATGAAATAAAGAATAAAGCCTCTTCATTTTTTTTTTTTTTTTTTTTTTTTTTTTTTTTTTTTTTTTTTTTTTTCATTGGCATTCCCGTCCGATGCACCTACATTATTCAGGGGAATATGTTATGTCCTAAGTGTTACGTCCTAATTAATCAAGCAAAACATAAATGTTATTCATAACCCATCAATTTGACCAACTAATTCCCTCTATTTTCTTCCCTATTTCCTCGTTTGTCAGAATAATGTATTCTTGTGGGATGAGGATGCCAATGATAATTCTTCGATGAAAACATAAATTAGACACAAGAGATGTTTGGAGATACAATAGCCACAGATTTTTACAAGAATCTTTACTCACTTTCTCGAGTTGTAGTAAAGCTGAGAGGAATCCTCTCAGGAATTAGTTCCGTACACAGTAAATCAGTAATCCCAAGGTAATAAATAACTTGTCACACACACTGTCCCGAATTTCTCGAAGTTACAGTCTTTTCGAACATACAATAGAATACAATACAATACAATACTTTGTTTCCAATTGTAGGAATTTACCGAAGGGATGTTTTAAGCGTAGATGTGACCGTCGTATAGAAGACCGGGGTAAAAACTGTATAGAGTCCTGGAGTTTTCTAATGCTTATATATGACTCGTATATAATTTTGGATGCTGCTTTTCCCAAATGGGTCCGTCAAAATGTATTCGGTAATTGCTCTTGTCGTCCACCTTAACCAGGGGACTTGGTAATGAGCTTGAGGAGTTGTCTAGGTTTTATTGGGCGGCTGCCGAGGAGTTGCTTCGTCAAACCGTACTCGGTAATTACCCTTGCATTGGTTGCTGACCCTGAGCACGGGATTTGATAATGAGTTCTTCAGCCAGGTTTTACCAAGTCGTAAAAGTAATAAAATAGGCCGTTACGAGGGGATTTCCGAGGGATTCTGGATGGATAGGGGTCTAAGGCAAGGGTGTCCACTTAGCCCAACGCTTTTTGCGATTTTAATTGCGGATATGGAAAGTAAGCTGGAGGCCGGGGTGGTAGGAGGAGTAAGGATAGGAGGGGTTAGAATTTGGTCACTAGCGTAAGCAGATGACATAGTGTTGCTGGCAACCAGCGAGGAGGCCTTAAAGGAGATGATGAAGAGGTTGAGAAGATACCTGGATGAAGAGGGGTTAGAGCTGAATGCGGAAAAGTCCAAGGTTATGGTGTTCAGAAAAGGAGGGGGAAGGGATAAGGGAATGGAGTGGAAGTGGAAGGGAAAGGAGGTACAAGAGGTGAAAGAGTTTGTGTACCTGGGCTTCGTGTTTCGAAGGAATGGGGGAGTGGATGGTCACATAGAAGAGAGAGTGAGGAGGGCAAATGTGGTGATGAGGCAGGTGTGGGGATTGGGAATGAAGTTATTCGCAGATGACTTTGGAAGGAGAATGAAATTGTTTGATTCACTAGTGATGAGTGTGCTATTGTATGGGGTAGAGGTGTGGGGGTGGAAGGAAAGTGAAGAGGTAAATAGAACGCAGGAGAGGTATGTAAAGTGGACCCTGGGGTTGGCAAGGAACACGCCTAATTATATTGTCAGGAGGGAGACGGGGAGAACGAGTGTAGGAATTCTAGCAGGGAGCCGGGCGTGTAAATATGAGGAGGAATTTTTGGAAGAGGGGGGAAGTAGGCTGGTTAGGGAGTGTTGGTGGGAGAAGGAGAACAGGGGAGGGGGTGGGAAGATGGAGGAGGAGAGGGAACGGTATTTTAGAATGAATGGATTGCAGATGGATGAAGTGAGAAGGATACACGAGGAAGGAAGGAAGGTTTATGAATTGGTTAAGCAAAACAGCATGGAGAGAGAGAAGACAGAAGGGGAAGAGAGAATAAGAGAGTCAAGATTTAACGGGAACTATGTGTGGATTATGCCAAGGGAAAGAGCGCAATATTTGTGTGTGAAAGGAGAGAAAGGAAGTCAGGAACTTATAGCGAGGATGAGGTGTGGTTGTATGGAGGGTTTGAATAGGTTTTGGCTCTCTCGAGAGAAGAGGATGTGTGAACTGTGCGGAAAGGGGGATGCAAGAGTGGAGCACTGGCTGGAGGAGTGCGGGGAGGTGGAAAGAAGTGAGATAAGCATGGAAGCATTGTTGCATGAAAAGGGGGAAAAAAAGGCAGTAGCAAGGGTGAAGGGAGTGGTGGGTAAGATGGAGATGAAGAGAAGGAAGGAGGAAGAGGAGTGGAGAAGGAAAGATTGTAAATAGAAGAGAAAGTAGATATAAGTAAGATGTAAATATTGTAAATAGTAGATAAGTAATAGGTATTAGCTGCGAAAACATGGTTGGCAAGCGAGGCAATGCGAAAAAGTAGGGACATGCGAGCGAGGCGAGGCGAAGCGAGGAAGGCAAGGCTATACGAGCGTGCGGCTTAGAGATAAGGAATGGATGGATGTTAGTTCTTAAGGGTTAGTTTTAAGGAAATCACTAAGTAAAAAGAGTGAGTTAACACATGAAGTTAGCTGATAAGCCTTTTTATTCGTCATCTGATTGGCTGTCGAGTCACGTGATCGTTAATGCTACTCATAGCCAGCGAAATTCAAATTGTCATTCGTTTCTTTTTTTGTTACTATTTACTTAGTGACTAAAATTAAAAGTTGAAATATTTCTAAGCTGTACAGAATTTTTCATTGTTAATCACAAAAAAGTCTGCGTTTTTATGTTTCCAGTTTTATTTCTAAAATATTATACATCAGACTCAGGTACCTTTCACACAATTTCAGATCAGTAGATTGCATGCAGAAAGTCCACAAGAGTGTAAGAGATGGAGAACAGTCTGTCCTTTTCGTTCCTGTGGGCAATCTACATGCAATTTGCTGATCTGCAATCGTGTGAAAGTGCCCTTAATAATAAGTAATTCAAAATCATTTGTCATGCGTATTTAACTTAGGGTGAGTGAGATGGTTATGTTCTTTTCCCTAATTGATCGTGATTTTCCCTAGAGGTTGGTGATTGGCCGTTCTCTTTGGCGCTCAGTAATTGGTCAAAAGCGAAAACTATCACGTGATCATCATGAATTTCATCTGTCGGAGGAGTGAGGACAGGCGATCGCGCAATGGCGCCCGGTGAAATACATGGTGTGCGGTCTACTTGCAGTACTTAAAACAGTTAAATTTTCAAAGAGGGGAGTTCAAAAAAATTAATTTTTAACAAAGTTGTTCAATTTTCAACCAAATAGTTGAATATTCAAAACAAAAAGATGAATTCTTAACCAAATAATTCAATTTTCAACCAAAGATATGAATTTTGAACTAAAATAATATATCTGCAACAAAAAAAAAAGTAATTTTTAACTCATTAAACCAACTTTCAATCAAGTAGTGCAACCAAAAAAGATGAATTCTCAACGAATAATGTCATATTCGATATTTCACCCAAGAAATATCTTTTCTTAAATAATCATTCGATCTCGAGTGCTTCCACTTTATTTTTATTTATATTTATATGGTGCTCATTTCACGAGCACTTTGCTTCCCGTTAGCAAATGTATTTGCTTCTTCATAGTGGAAGCATTTTTGATGTTTTAAATGATAGACAAACTAAAGTTTTAATTTTGGTCAATTCAAGAATAAAAATTTACAAAAAAAAATAAAATTACAAAATAATACAAACAATTTTTGAAATACAGAGACAAATCAGACAAATCAAATTTTGTATTCGAAATGATAATTTTTCGAGCTGGAAAAGGGAAAGAAGAAATTCTGTCAAATTCAAATCAGACAAATTAAAAAGAGGGAGCATTTGTAAATTTTGATATAATAGACAAACTAAAGTTTTCATTTTGATCAATTTAAGAATAGAAGTTTACGAAAAATTCAAAATAATACAAGCAATTTTTAAATACAATAAAAACCCAGACAAATGGAATTTTGTATTTGAAATGGTAATTTTTCGAGCTGGAAAAGGGAAGGGGAAATTCTGACAAATTCAAGTCAGACAGGTTAAAAAGAAAAAGCATTTTTTATTTTTTAAATAATAGACAAACTAAATTTTTCCTTTTGGTCAATTTAAGAATCGAAATTTACAAATAAAACTATGAAATTACAAAATAATAGAAAAAAGTGTAAAAATAAAATGTGAAATCAGACAAATCAAATTTCGTATTTAAAATGGTAATTTTTCGAGCTGGAAAAGGGAAAGGGAAAATTCTGACAAATTCAAGTCAGACAAATTAAAAAGAGAAAGAATTTTTTATTCTTTTTTTTAAATAATAGTCAAATTCAAGTTTTCATTTTGGTCAATTTAAGAATAGAAATTTACAAAAAAATATAAAGTTATAAAGTAATACAAAAAAGTTTAAAAATAAAATGTCAAATCAGACAAATCAAATTTTGTATTTAAAATGATAATTTTTCGAGCTGGAAAAGGGAAGGGGAAAATTCTGTCGCACCCTATCCCTTTCCCAGTTTTATGCTAAGTTAAGTTAAGAGTTAAGTTTTCAATTAAAAAAATTATCTTTCAACCGATAGGTTGAAAAAAAGGCATGAAAACATTGGTGACTATCAGAATACTATTACAATCCCTGTAGTCTCTGTCAGAATTATTTTATTTGAAAATTTTTAATCAGAGCTTCTTTTCTGTTCATACATCAAGTTTGATGTATGTTGATGAAAAAAGTTCTTCTGTTCAAAATAGATGTTTCAAATATTGCGAATGACTATAACTTCCCTACTCTTCAGTAAAGTGTATTAATATTATAGGTCAATCTATTTGCATCGAATGAAGGAGTCTTTTCCGTTATTGCATGAATTTCGAATTATGTGAATGAAAGAAATTTTAGTATAAAGAATCGTTTTTTCAAATATTATGCATTGCCATAGCTTCCTTGCTGTTCAATAAAATGTATCAATATTATAGGTTAATCGATTCGTCTCGAATCAGCACATCTTTTCCATTCTCGCATCAACTTTAAATTAATAGAACGAAAAAAATTTTTACTATAAAAATCTATTTCAAATATAATATAAATGACCATAACTTTCTTACTCTTAAATAAAATGTATTAATATTATAGGACAATCGATTCGTCTCGAACCAGAGAATCTTTTATATTCTTGCATCAACTTTCAATTATGTTAACGAAAAAAGTTTTACTATAAAAGACCGATTTTTACAATATTATTATGTGCTTCAAAAAATGCAATGAATATTTTTAGAAATCCTTCTGTCAGTTTCAAGATATTAGTGGTGAAAATAAGCCCTCCAAATTTCATCAATTTATCTGCAACCGTTTTCAAGTTATCGTGTTCACAAAAAGTGTGTCATCCACACAAACATCACACACACACACACACGCATCCGGGCAATTGCTTAAAACATTGTATTAGACTTTTTTGAGTCGATGAAGGTTTAATTAAATGAATTAAAATTTTTTGGAAAATGTTACCATTACAAAGCTTCCTCTGTGAGGAAGCAGAAATTGTAAAATCTGTTCCAAGTCTCTTACCTAAAATATGAAACTTGAATAATGTAGATTTTGATGGAAAATTTTTGTAAAAAAAGTTATATGTGCATAAGTGAAGGTCTTTGCAATGGAACAAGATTGCTCATTCTAGATATGAATGACCATGTATTGCGATGCCAAATTTTAACAGGAAGTAAAATTGGCGAAATTGCTTACTTAAGTCGAATAACGTTGAACTGTGAAAACACATACACTTTCTCTTTCAGAAGAAGACAGTTCCCCATCAAATTAGCATTTGCCATGACTAGAAATAAGTCTCAAGGCCAAACTTTTGATGTGATTGGAATCGATTTAAGAAAAGATGTTTCCCACCATGGGCAATTGTATGTTGCATTTTCAACAGTTCGCTCATGGCAATCATTAAAAATTTACATTGATCGTAAAAAAATTCAAAACGAAAGTAGAATAAAAAATTACGTATAACAGGAGATATTTTCGTAATCAAAAATTTTTAGATAATTATATAGAATTCACAAATTTTTTAGAATTATTTGATATGCACTCAAATAGAAAATTTTATTATTGTTGATTGATCCGGCTATTGTTATAATTATATTTAAAAAATTGTGTATTCATATATATATATATAGCTTTGAAATGTCATTCTTCATGCATTTCTGGTAGAGAATTTTTGCTATATAATTTAAGTATATGTGTTTCAACAGCATTGTATGTACATATACACGCACAGTGAAAAGCAGTTATTGTTCTTTTAAAAATCTAAGAAAAATACTACGAATTATAATTGAATTAAAATATTCAAATCTCAATCTGAACTAGATCTCCGCGCGCCGGGCGCGCGGATGTTCTAGTTCTGTAAAAAATGGATGTGTAAGCAAGTCAATTTTTTAAGGCCAGCAGGCTGAAAAATAAACGTTTATCTATCTAAAATAGGCCGTTACGTCTCGTAACAGCCGTATCAACTTAAATTATAAGGTGCTATATTTTCTAAGTAAATCTAATTACTATATTAAAATTGAAAGAGATAGAAAATTAAACATTATTAGCAACTTTATAAATCGTTTCGAAATTGTTATTGATGATTAGTTAAATGTATATACCAATAAAGTTAAAAAAAAAAATTTATTGAAAAATTCATCAATTTGAAATTTTGAAAATTCAAATAATTTTTTATTTTTTATTTTTAAATTAAATTAGAGAATCCATAATTATATTATATATTGGACTATATTTATTAAGATCTGAAATTATATTCAAACAATTATTGCTGTTTTTCTTTATAAAAAACATTTCTGCTATTAATCTTTTATATTCATTAGGTTCATGATGTAAAACTGTAACATTATCCCAATCAATCAAATGTCCAGTTTCAACCTGATGTTTTGCTATGATTTTATGGTTTTTAGGATTTTGCCTAAAATGATCATGATGTTCTTTTATTCTTGTAGCAAGTAATCTACTAGTTTGACCCACATAACATTTTCCACAATTCAAACATTGAATTTTATATACTACATCAGAGAGTTGCAATTTATCTAATATATCTTTTCCTAATTTTATGAATTTATCAAGTTTAGAGTGAATTCTAAAATTTGCTGTAATATTAAAATCATTTAAAATTCTTTTAATTTCAAAAGATAACTTTCCATGATAAGAAATTGATACTATTGGTTTAAAATTTAAATTTCTAACTATATTTATAATATTTTGGTTGGTTAAAGAATCTGTAATTGATTTAATTTTATTATTAATGTGAGTTTGAACGAATTCTGTTGGGTAATTATTTAAATATGAAGTTTTTTAAATAAATTCAATATTTGAATTGTGAAATGATTCATCTGATAATTTTAAAGCTGTGTCAATAAGATTTTTTACTATTGAAATTTTATGTTGGATAGGATGGTTTGAAAGAAAATTTAAATATCTACCAGAATAAGTATTTTTACGAAACCAATCTGTAATAATATTACCTGAATCAGTTTTTATAACTTTAACATTTAAAAAAGAAATAGAATTATTACTTTCAATTTCATGTGTAAATTCAAGTCTTGGATGATAAGAATTAAATTGATTTATAACGTAAAGTAGTTTTTCTTTAGGTAATATAATTAAAGAACCATCAACGTATCTAAAATATGTGTGTAAAGAAAAATTTAAATTTTTTATGACATTTGATTCTAAGTTTTGCATAACTAAATCAGCTAATGTTGGAGAAATTGGAGAACCCGTAGGTGTTCCAAATATTTGTCTGTAAAAATTGTTATCAAATTTCAATACTGTTTGTTCCATTAAAAATTGTATTCCTTCTTCAAATTCTTCAATACGTAAATCTGTATAGTTTTTCATATGAATCCATCTACTTGGAATACTATTGATAACTAAATCAATTGGTACATTTGTAAATAATGAAGATACATCTAAAGAAACCATGATATGATCAGATGGTATTGTTTTATTAATTATGTTATTCTTAAATTCAAAATAATTTCTTACTTGATATTTTGGTATTAATAATGCTTTTTTAAGTATGCCATTAAACATATTAGCCATTTTATAAGTAGGTGAGTTTATTAATGAAACTACAGGTCGAAGTGGACAATTTTGTTTATGAACTTTAGGTAATCCATAAATTCTAGGAATGTTAGTATCATGAACTAAAATATCTTTGCGTAATAATTCTTCACCTAAATAACCATTAATTCGCCAAGAATTTAACATTTTAAATGTTTTATTTTTTAATTCTTTTTCAGGGTTTTCATTCAATTTTTCATAAGTTGTAGTATCATTTAATAATTCTTGCATTTTTTTATTTTAAGATTCCTTTTTTAGTATTACTGTAATGTTACTTTTATCTGCATGAGTTATTAGTAATTGTTTATTAGTTTTGATAAATGTCTGTGTTTTTTTAATGTTTTGAAGAACTAAATTTATTTCCTAACCTTAAAATGTCGTTAACTTTGTCTGGAATATCAACATTACTAAAATGTATTATCCAAGGATCTTTAGAATCACAGTTATTTGTATCTTTATGTTTATTTATAATGATAGGTGCTTGAACTTTACTTTTTAATTTTTAACTTTTTAAGTTTTTTTTTCTAATCTTTGTTTATCTTTCAAATTATTTTTTGAGGCATTTAATTGCATTTCTAAAATGTTCGTATATATATTAGTAGGTAATGAATTTCTTAAATTTATTTTGATATTATTAAAATTTTGTTTTAAATATTCTAAATGGATATTTAAGTCTTTAATTTCATCATTGAGCAATCAAAAATGGAGCATAACGATTGTTATGTCTCTGATTCAATTCTAAGTAAATTAACGAAACTATTATTTATGAAAGCTTGAATTTTAGAATATACTCAGAATTTAAATGACATCAATTATTATAAACAAAATTTAACTGGAAAATGAAGACTTTCAAGGTAAATACTTTAATTACAATTTTTAACCTCAAAAATTATTAAAAAAATTAATTTACTTGAATATTAACTAAAACTAAAATTATTTCATATATTCACATAGCAATGAAGAAGAGGAATAGAAATCTACCGATATTTTAATTTAAGATGTTGACGAGCTTCAAAAAAATTTTCGTCCTGATGAGGAAAACATTTTGTTTTCGAAACGTTGGCTACTGACAGTGTGCAATAAAGGATTCAACAACTTATCTCCTTTTATTTGGTCTGAAGTATGTCATAAAAATACCTATTATATTATTATAAATTTTATATCACTCAGACAAACAACATCGCTTGAAGAACCATCATTAATCTAACTAATAATATGATATAATTGTATCATAATATAATATAATTGTAATTAATATATTAATTAATATATTATATGATACCTCTTTTTATTTTCTTTCTCCTTGGCTGTGTCGTTCTTGTCAGCTGGTTCCGAAAATTCGTTAACGAACATGGTTCGTTTCTCGAAGTCAAGGAGACCTATGTCAGGCCTCGAGTGCGCAAGAGAAACAATTGTTGAGAACATGAAGTTCCAGTATATGCGGCCCTTCTGATTTTTGACAATTGACTATATTTTTCTAGGAACGTTTAGCGGATAGGTATTAGGTCTAATGCCGCACAGTGGGATGCAATAAAAAAACGAGGTTCAAAATAACTTTTAGCTGGCAATGCCTATCCGATTTTAGTTTTCTTTTCTAGAAAAATTCAGCATTGAATTTTGAAGAGATCTATGTGGCCTGATTTTTTAATTTTGTTATGTTTAAACTCTTATGTTAATGCAAAGACTGAAGAAAAAGTCGATTTTTTCGTTTGATTTTTTGTTTATCTTTGTTGAAAATTTTTTCTATCATCAGCATCGCCAGACTTTATGCGCGGGCGTAGTTGAGAGCAACAAGAAAAATTTTGGCATTCGATATTCATTATCAATTTTCTGAACAAATTATATAAACAAATGCCCAGTGTGAACAATTAAAGGCTGAAATGAATATTTTTTTCTCTTACCTTCTCTCAAATTATATGGCCAGTAATGTTTAATGATGTACAATCATCTATCAATATTTGTTATCATTTTTATAAACAAATTATATAAACAAATGCCTAGTGTGAAAATTTAAAGGCAGAAAGAAATCGTCTTTTCTCTTAATTTTCCTCAAATCATATCTCCAGTGATACTTAATGATGGAAAATTGTCATCCCATATTTTTTATTAATTTTATAAACAAATTATATAAACAAATGCCCAGTGTGGACATTTAAAGGCAGAAAGAGATCGTTTTTTCTCTTACTTTTCTTCAAATTATATCGCCAGTGATATTTAATTAAAAAATTATCATCCGATATTGTTTAATGATTTCATAAACAATTTATATAAACAAATGCCCAGTGTGGACATTTAAAGGCAGGAAGAATTTTTTCACCTAATTTTCCTTGAATGATGTTGCCAGTGAGGTTTAAAGATGGAAAATTAATATCCAATATTTTGTATTGATTTTGTGGACAAATGATGTAAACAAATGCCTATTGTGGATGTTTAAAGGCAGAAAACATTCGTTTTTTGCAACTAGCCTCAAAGTATTCAGCCAGTGATATTATTGTTTGGTAATTGTTGTTACTTTCAATTTTCGTAACGTAGTTTTCTTAGGAATTGTTAAAGATGGAAATTTCTACAACAACAATAAGCATAAACTTGCTGTGTATCATAATCCTTTGTCAATTTCTTAAGATTCAATTGATTAGTCGCGATCAAGCCAACGGCCATACCACGCTGGAAACACCAGTTCCCGTTAGATCACTGAAGTTAAGCAGTGTTGGGCGCGGTTAGTACTTGGATGGGTGACCGTTCGAGAATAATACTACTGCGTTGCTGTTGGCGGTCGTGGGTGTGGTGAGCCCACGCTTGTAGTTATTTACTACAAGAAACTATCCACCTAGAAACACTACCCGAATCGGGTAGTGTCACGCCTACCCCTAGAGGCTCGCCGAAAGGGAAACGGCTTAATGGTATTAAAAAAAAAAAAAAAAAGTTTTAATTCCTAAGTCTTTAATCTGAAGTAAGGAGCTCGAGAGCTTCATGATCTAGAATACTATCAGAATGCTTCCAGTCCATTGTGCCAACACTGGCCATTTGTTTATAAAAGTATTAAGAAATATTGGATGATAATTTTCCATCACTAAACATCAGTGGCGTCATAATTAAAGGAAATTCATGAAAAAAGCGATTTTTTTCGGCCTTTAAATGTTCACACGGGGCATTTGTTTATATAATTTGTTTATGAAATTGATCAGAAATATCGGATGATAATTTTCCATCACTAAACATCACGGGTGACATAATTTAAGAAAATTTAAGGGAAAAAGCGATTTCTTTCGGTCTTTGAATGTCCACACTGGGCATTTTTTTATATCATTTGTTTATAAAATTTATACAAAATATCGGACGATAATTTCCTCTCATAAAACATCGCTGGCGACATAAATTGAGGAGAATTAGGATAAAAAACGATTTCTTTCGGCCTTTGAATGTCTAAACTGGGCATTTGTTTATAAAATTAATCTAAAGTATTGAAACATAATTTTCCATCCTAAAAAATTACAGGCGATATAATTTGAGGAAAATTAAGAGAAATAAAGATTTCTGCCTGCCTTTAATTGTCCACACGAGGCATCTGTTTATAAAATTAATAAAAAAATATCGGATGTCAAATTTTCATGATCGGGTATTATTTTTTTGATAAAAGCAAGTAATTTCAATGCAAAAATTTACTTTGCAAACGATAAACAAAAAAAAACGAAAAAATCGACTTATTTCACTCTTTGCATTAATATAAAAGTTAAAAAAAAAAAGATTTAAAAAGCAGGCCACATGAATCTGTTCAAAATTGAATGCTGAATTTTTCAAACAAAACAAAAAAAATCCAAAATCGGTTAAGAATTGCCAGCTACAAGCTATTCTGAACCTCGTTTTTTTTATTTCATCCCACTATGTACTATGTACATCTCTCGCCATACAGGCTCAATTCGTCGAACAATCATGTTGTTTAGGACAGCTGTAAGGATCTTATACAGTGTGTTCAAACAAGTTATTGGCCTGTAATTCTCTGGTTTGGACAAGTTGCCTTTTTCCGGCAGGAGTATAGTGCGTCCTAACACCAGCCACTGCGGAATAGGTGCCTCCGCCTTTTAATATGTGCTGAATATGCGGCCCAAATGTTGGTGTGTACAAGTAAACTTATTGCACCAGAAGTTCATTATACAATCTGGCCCAGCAGCGGAAAGGTTCTTCGTGCCTCCA
Source organism: Andricus quercusramuli (assembly GCA_932178445.1). Lineage (NCBI taxonomy): Eukaryota > Metazoa > Arthropoda > Insecta > Hymenoptera > Cynipidae > Andricus > Andricus quercusramuli. The sequence continues at coordinate 1,027 of CAKNXH010032488.1, read as the reverse complement.
AGTGCTTTTTTCACCTTTTCGACAGTGATTGATGGACATTCCTCCTCAGATTTTATGAGGTCGCAAAACTCCTTGAAGCGGATGATATTGCCAGTATCTTTTTCCAACTCTAGTGTTTCTCGGGATCTTGTACACCTCTCACCAAAAAGTCTCTACCTCCTTGAGCTTGGGTGATTTTTTACAGAAACAGGGTGAACGCTGAAGAGGCGCGATGGGTGAGCGACAAACTGATGATTCTCCCTGACTCATCTCACCCTCTTCTGTATTCTCCTCCTTGCGTCAGATAACAGGCGTATTTCGTCAACAATGTGCTGCTTTATTGTCAGCAGCTTTGACTTGTTCAGTGTGTGATTCAAGATCCTCAGTTCTTGGGCGAACTTTTGAACCCTTTCCATGAACGGTCTACCAGATGTTATGTACATTTTATGTACATGTTATGTACATTGAACATACGGTTCGCATTCAGTCTTGCCTATCCGATCTTCTTGTACTGTTGATGCAAGCGTCTTTTGGTCTTTTGATCCATCGTTGGATCTGGCTGTCAATTTGAACCAGCCAAAGCTCTCACAGCACCACAAGCTGAGCAATTGATGGTCCGGAGGTCGGACTCTTGCGAGATATCTCCAAGACGGAAGGCATCCATTTCAGCCAGATCTTGAAGTTTAGGGGGAACGTGCATGTTAATATTCGTCCTTGTCCTGAAATTGCGGTCATCTCTCTGAAGGTGCCTGCCTTTCGCGGTTGGTCTTAATGTCGCTTCCTCATCTTCTTCTGCAGCTTGATCAAGCAGCGGTTGGGGAAGCGCTCCGCGTACATATCTATTTTTCTTGAGGTTTTCGGCTTGATTTTGCAAAGACTGATGCGAAACGTGCCGAAGATCTGGGTGTTTCTGGCACCACAGAGTGTGCATACGCACCATAAAGCCTCCGCGAACAGGTTCGTCGTATACACCCATCTCACGGATGTGAGACGTGGCCATAGGTGTATTTTACCGCGGTTCTACTGGGGGTTATTGACATTTTCTTTT
>CAKNXH010032485.1:0-10782 GCA_932178445.1 Andricus quercusramuli | reverse complement strand
TTAAATTTTTAAATGGCATTTTTTATTAAAAAATCAATAACTTTTTTAATTTTTGATTATAAGAGCTGAAAATTTGGTTGAATACACTCAAAATGTGTACCTAAATGAACTATTAAAGATTTTTCATATCCGTTTTGAAAAAGGTATTTATTTTGAAAAATGAAGATAAAAATTTTTGGGTAAAAAAGAAAATAATTTCAATGAAAAATATGCATTTATTTATTTAAAAAAAGATAATACAAAGGGATTTTAGTTTCAAAAGTAAGTTTTAATTATAATTTGACGAGAATAAAATAAAAATTTATGTCCAGCCGAAAATTCGTTATAAAATATACTTATTCAGCAATGCAATCAGTACAGAATCGCAAATGGTGTGTTTCGCAAATACGAGGCACAACCTTCCTTTGTTTTCTTATCTTCACTTCTTTTACAAAATGCACATCGATGTCGTGTGCCGAATTTTACTCTCTCATGATTTCGTAAAGTTGGTGTATCAGATTTTAAAATACATTCAATGCCAACCTTTATATCTTTGTTCAATGAAGTTGCTTTATAACGTTCCTCCAAAAATGGCTTCATCAAATACATACATAGTTCATCTAGAATGGCGATAGCAGTTACTTTCCGATTGTCATTATATTGTTTCATCTTAAGATTTTTGAGAATTCGATTGTGAACTCCTGCTTGATCCAACACTCCGTAAAAGTACCGCATTGGCCACCTTTTTGTGCGGCGTGTCACCGAATAGCAATGACAGAGTTTATCATAGGTATCTGTTCCACCTTTTGTCTGGTTATAGTGATGAATGATTTTTGGTTTATCTTCTATCATTTGGGTTGAACGCATGTACGTTGATGCAAATAATACAATTTTATTACTTCGTTTGTTCTTCTTTGGCGTGTAAGAAAGCAGCGTAATGTCCGGAGTATGGCAAAATATAGCACTTGGTGGATTTTTCGAAGCAATTTTTAATTCAGGCGGAATTTGACGTCTATTTTTTCTAATTGTGCCGGTCATTGTCAGTTTGTATGGATCTGCCAACATTCGCTGCAATAATGGTATGGTGGTATACCAGTTATCACACTTAACTGTGCGATCAGAGCCATGGATTGGAGTTGTTGCGATACGGAAAAAATATTCTGGCACAAGTTCACCTCGTGGTATAGATGTTGAATTTTTTCCCAAATAAGGTACTGCATTATACTGAAAAAAGGAATATTATTTCTAATTATTGTTCCAAATTCAAAAAAATATTTTCGAATAAAAAAAACTTACCATGTAAGAAGTTTCAACATCATTCAAACTAATAAACTTGCAACGTCCTCGAAAACTGAGGAGCTGCTCGTCTACTGTGCATTTTTCACCTGGAGTAACATTTTTTTGACAATTTTCAATAAAGAGATTCCAAAATATACGAAATGGAGCGAACCGGTCTTCTAAATCTCTCTCTTGTCTCGCATCAAAACGTTAGCAAGATGTTGAAAAGGTGTATCTATGTTTTGAAAATAAGCATCTATATACTGATACACCACTTACAAGACAAGAAATAAATCTAAATGGCCCTAGCTCATTATTTAGGTGGAGTGGCGCGAGTATCTGAAAACCTTAATTAAGAAAGACATATCTGACAGGTCTTTTCAACAAAGAGACATCATTTCAACTATGCAAAACAATATAAATTCTATTTATTAAAGCGTTCTCAAAAGAACAAACATTCAGATTTTACTAAGATAATTGGAACAATTCATTCACGGAGTATAAGAAAACAATTAAGAAAACGTCAAAGTAAAAGAGCGGATTCCACCATGGAGCAGATACAAACGCTCGTTCCTCTCCGCGTCTACTGACGCTATTTGGAGAGTGACAATTAAATTTCAACACATTCAAAAAAATAGAAAAAAAATGCAATAACAAAAAACCAAGCCGCCCACCTTTCGAAGATAATCCTGAGCAGCTTCAAGTAGCACAATATCGACGGATTGGTGTCAAAAGAAAAAAAAAGGTATCAAAACCACTCTGTGGCAACAACAAAAAGACACAAAAGTTCTACGGACAACTTCCTCCCACGAGGCTCGAACGAACAAGACAAGGTGTTCCTTTCGCTTGACAGTACGCAGACCGCCCAATTTCTCCCCTCCTGCTCAGGGAGACGAGATGTGTCTTCTACGCTGGCGCAGTGTCATGGCGGATGGAGGGAGATCTCGAGACCTTAATACCCAAAAGATGGTGATAGTGGTGCTGCGACGCATCCTCGGTGGTGAGATTTGAATCGCACCAGGTACAGGATTTGGAATGCGGGACTCACATCCACATTCCACCCCCGGTGTACAACCGGGGTAATTTAGTCGAAGCCAGTCAACTGGCCCTTGGTACCGTATATTACAGTCCGGTCACTGTGGACAGTAGAGCTCCAGATCTCGTGAACACCCTGGACAACGTCCAAAGGCCTGCTCGTGCTCGATGCCATGAGGTTAGATACAGTCGAGCGTGTCAAAGCCGAATGCCCCACAAATGCGGCACAATCCCGGGCGATAAGGCAGCTGGCAGTATTTGAAGTGGTGTGTGCGTGAGCGACAATTGACACAACCACTGATGTGTTGTTTCCCAACAATGGAAACGAAAGTTTGAATACCCCTGTCTACCTTCCTGGACTCTACCTTAGTGACAAGTATCTCCGCTCTTTTCCCGATAATGTCTTTCAGCAGGTCTTGACTAACTATTCTACAGTCTGCCATGTAGAGTGGCTGTGCCTGTCAAATGGTGGATACCCAGTTCCTTTAGGACATCGGCAAAGCTGGGGATTTTGTCGAATGGCAATGGGTCGACCTTTACTGATGGAGCCGTCACGGCTCGTAGGTTATCCGCAGTCTTTAGCTGTTTTCCGGTTTCCACCGGCTTTGAAGAAGGGTGGTCGAGCCTCGGTATTCGGTTTCGTTTCAAGTTTTCATTATATCGTTGCTCCGCTGAGATCCTCTCGGATTTTATCAGCTTCAAAACCGGAGGGGGTAGGTGATTTCATCTAGCAGTTTCTCGGCCTCTGTTCGTCGAGATGGTACTTTAGGGATCGCTCCAGTCAATGTTCCGACTTTGACGAACTCGTCCAATTTTAAAGTCGGGTAGTTAAAAGAACCAACTTTTTTTGAACTTGTTCTCCTCTTTTTGTGGACTTATTGATCTTTTATTCATTAGATGCATTGACATCATTCCTTCTAATTTTTTTATGTCATTCATGTTTTGTACGGACATGTATGAAACCTTATCTGAAATGGAATATACAAATTACTTCATATATGTACATATAAAGAAGCCTATTGCCTATGATTATTTTTTGTTCCAATATCATAAAATTGATGTCAAACTTATATAATACTAATTGAAAACTCTACTTTGATAAAAATACAAAGCCTTTTTCAATAGGAGCAATCAATTTCAGTTTCACATATTTGAAATACTTATTCCTATTTTGATTGTTGTTTCATGCGTGCGCGAGAAGAGATTCGGGTATCCGGTGAATTTGCCCATTACAGTGAAGATAGGCCTATGAGGTTCATTATGCAGAACTAATCGTAGGTGGCAGCACCGAGCCGAGTACTAGACCCTCTGTCAATGAGAGACAGAAAAAATACAGTGCTTAGTGTACGGTTGCTTATAATCAAATATATAAGGGTAAATAATCCTTAAATATGTGTTTAGTGCTTATATACGAAGGTAATTCATACTTTCAGTAAAAATTATACATACAATGGGATATGTGGTAAACTATAGTAAACCTAACCTCACTATGCATGTGACAGTCAGAAAAGGATTTATCAACCTTTTACGAATGCTATGTGATAAATATTGATAAGAAAGTTTGAAAAATATATTTTGTCATCTTTACAAGGTATAAATGGCACTTTATACTTATTAACAAAATTTTTTTTCTTCAAATTCGTATCTCATCGACAGAGGGTCTAGTACTCGGCTCGGTGTTGCCACCTGAGATTAGTTTTGCATAATGAACCTCATTGGATTTCCCTCTCTGCAGGTTGTTCCATTTGTAATAATCAACATGGTTGGCAATGGTAATGTGCGAGTATGAATCTAGCCCTTGCCCAGATGAATTCTCCAACATTTTCTTGGTTAATGTGTTGAGGTCATCAGCCATTGTTAGTCCTGAGAAGAGTGGCAAGAAGAAAATTTTGATCAGATACTCAGTTATAACAAAATATTCTCTTAAAACCCACGACATGAGAGAGAAGAACCTCCCTTCTTCTTTCAATTCCCTCTCTTTAGCTCTCAATCCTATGATCAAGTGTTCCAAACTTATCCCATGTTTATCTATTTCGGTTAAAAACTCTTTCCAGTTTGTAGCCTCTGTTTCAATCATTGTCTCTAAAACCCTCTTGGTTGGTATGGAACCAGTTTTACCGCTGTTTATATAATTAAACACTTCCGTTCTGTTCATGGAATGGGATTTGTCGGAGTATATTTGGCTGGGATCAATAAGGTCGGGGATCTCAAAAAACTTTATGAGCGGTAGATAGTGATCTGTACATCGTTACTTTTATTTAGTTAGTTGATTTTCAACTTTTTATGAACTTGTTCTCCTTTTTGTGGACTTTTTGATCCTTTATCCATTAGTTTTATTGACCTCATTCCTTCTAATTTTTTATGTCATTCATGTTTTGTACGGACATGTATAAAACTTTATCTGAAATGGAAAATACAAATTACTTCATATATTATCTAATTATATGTATTATTTTTTATGCCCATGTTATATTGTGGGCACTTAATTTCTTTAGCATGTGCTCCACTGATCCTTATTAAATATAACATGAATTATTTAACAATAATAATTTATTAATATAAGTTATTAAAATCAATACAAAAATGTACATAATATATTTATACTGTAACACTAATTTCATTCCTAAGCGACAAAAAGGGAAATCAGTGGCAAACTGGCGTCCTAAGTAATGCAACTTAACTAATTTACATCACCTACCTTGTCAGGCGCCAGACGCTCTTATAGCGTAATTCAAAAGAAAGCAATTAAATGTTAAACGGTAAACTCAAAAGAAAGGTCCCAGACCAGAAGGGTAGAGGGATTAGTGGGGGCGAGAAAACATCATGCCACTCTCCCTTAAAAAAAAAAACACTTTAAATAGTAGGTTTATTCAAACACTAAAATTTGCTTAATCATAACGGTAAAATTTGCTTGATAAGAACACTAGAATGTGCGTAATAAGATCCATAATTTCAGAACTGACTCAAATCACTAACTCTCACACATATTTACTCCAAGAAGTCAAACAAGAATAATTGCGAATCCTCAAAAAAAAGAATACTAAATTCGACCGCGGCTCATGACGAGAAACAAAAGAAAATCTGGAGGTAAGAATAGACCAAACGTCTGTGACGCCTACCTTGAATCCAAGAAGTACTCTTTAGTCAGATAAATCTTCCTTCTCTTGCTCCGTGGCAAAAGTATATACTTGACAACAAAGTATCCCGTCGACGGCCGACACTGGTAGACTTACTTTGATCTCTCGACCTCCCTGATCCCGCTTTCCGGCATCGTCATCGTCATTCAACTCCCAACGAGAAATTCCAATCTCCACCTTTGGCTTAGAGGCGGGTGAGGATTTGGAAGTTACCCTATTTTCTTATAAGCCGTTCGCTTCGGTGGAGCCCTTCCTCCTCCTCGTCCGTCTTTTTGGCTTCGGGTGGAGTGGAACCCTTGGAATGGCTCCCCTTGAGCTTCCGGGGTCTCCCTGGACCACGACGTCACTTGATTTGAGTGATCGGGACGCCAAGGGATCGGCGCCGAGGTCTTCCCCTCCTGCGACTCGGAGGCTGCGCTCCGCCCGGTCCACCTCCGGCTCCTGTCGAATCTCCGGTTCCGGTTGAACCTCCTGGTTCAGTTGAACCTCGGTTTCTAATTGGATTTCCGGCTCTCGTCAGATTTCCGGTTCCGGTGGAGCCTCCTGGTTCAACTGAATCTCCGGCTCGAGTTGAACCTCTGGTTCCAATTGGATTTCCGGCTCTCGTCGGATTTCCGGTTCCGGTGGAACCTCCTGGTTCAATTGAATCTCCCCTACCTGGTCTTCGCGGCCTTCCCCGTTTCCTCTGAGGCTGGGCTCCTGTTGTTCCAACTCCGGTATCGTCACTGGTCGGTATTTCCGATCTTGTGGCACCGCTGGGAACGACGGGAACCTGTCTCTCCGGTCGATCGGCTTTCGCTCGATGCGCAGCAAAGGGGCTTGATTGATGGCGCGGGGTCTTCTGAAATGAAGACGGCAGGAGTGGCCCCGACGCCTTCGGAGCTCCTGAAACGTCTCCGGACAGAACTTGGGAATCCTCATCTTCGTTCTGTGAAAAGAGACTCTCGTTAACTAGTTTCGGATTAATCGACCAATAGTGTTTTAAATCTTTGATATGAGCCTTTTCAATTATTGCGGACTCATCTTGGATTTCGTAAACTACTGGTGATATTACTTTCACAACCCTAAACGGACCTACATATTTTGGCGATAACTTTTTCGCAGCATAATCTATAGCCGACGATAAAGTATGAGTCCTACGCCATACTATATCACCTATTTTTGCCAGTCTAGGCTCTCTACCAAACTTCAAGAGCGCTGGCGACACTCGAGTGGAACTATGTACGGCCGTATTGTACGCAAATCGGAAATCGGGTAGATGTTTATCCCAATTGCGATGGTCACCGTCGACGAAGGATGATATCATGGTTTTAAACACACGATTAACCCTCTCAACTGAATTAGCTTGAGCATGCTACGGTGGGGTAGTCGAGTGAATTGAAATTTACCGGCAAAAAATGTGAAATAAATTTATCGTGTGTATTGTAACAAATAGTACAATGATATACTATTTTTTTTAAATGTCATTAATTTTACCTCTCCTTCTTTAATGTAATCATTGAACTTGTTAATAAGTTCATTCCAAATTGTAATTTGAACTTTTTCTCCCTGACCATTGTTTAGTGAAAAATTTAATATTCTCAAATTGTTTCCAACTATTTTTGTTGTCTCAATTTGGTCGATGTATCCAACCACATTTCTGTAAAAGGATAATTAATTTTATATTATTTATGACTTTCATTAATTGTAATTATTCTTGATTATAAGTAAAAAAAAATTATGAAAATTGATTAAAAATATTGTATAAAAAATTCAAATTTTTATTCGCTAATGAACAAAAATAATTCCTAAAACGATTTCTCCTATTTTATGATTTCTTTGTAATTACAAATATATATTTTTAAATTAATAATTTTGCAAATAATTTTTATTCAGATGAATCATCTTTATTTAGAAATTATTATTCAGATGAAAATTACATTAATTTAATAACTTTTTAAATCTATTTAAAAAATATAAGATTTAAAAAGATTAAATAGTTATTCCTTTAACATCACAAAAAAAAATTTTTAAATATCACTTGTTCCAATTTCTCCACTTCCAGTCCCTCCAGTTCTTCCACTTTTCTTTCTACAAGACTCGCACTAAATCACACGACACAGCACAGACTCTGGTTCCATTCCATCTCCCATACTACTCCGGAAAGTTCCTGGAACAAAAAGAACTGATTTCGAGAAACAATAGAGTAATGACGACGCTACCCTGGGCTTTCTAACTAAGTAATTAAAAAATATTAGATGTACGTAAAAATTTACGATACAATATTCAAAATTATTATCATTTATAACATAATATTGTTTAACTGTACATTGTCTTTAATCACATTAAATATTAATTAAATGTAACAAAAATGAATGACACAGTTATTAAAATTTGATAATGAAATCTAAAATGCTAACATAAATTACTCATTTTCTTCTAGGTTATGTAAATGAATATTGGCTATAATATATGTATATAATAAAGATATAGTTCTTGATCATTAAAATATATGTTAAGAAAGTGAATCATGACTTATCAACGTTGCATAAATTTATAAAAATTAATCACACAAAACGTGTCTACAGTAAATACTTGTCAATCCTTTGTCAAACATGGCATTCATATATCCTTCATATAAAAACAAGTAACCTACTTTCTTTAACTATTTCAAGTGACAGGTAGTAAATATACACATTTTTTCGAAATTATAATTACATATCTGTTTTCATTGAATTTCCAATGAAATACATTTAATTATGTACGTGTAGAAAAAATAGGTTCAACCTCGCCAACAATGTATGAAAGTAAGATGGTTGTCAGTTCCATAAACACGATTTCAAAATATAATTCGACGAATTGTTTCTCAAGTTTTGTTTGTACCTGACTTTTAAAGTATGGAGATTTAAACTTATATCTGACGGATTACCTCCTCATTTGGTGAGTTTATATTTTCCGAGACTAAATAATTGACAATCGTTTCGATTAGGAAATCTTTACATCCTTCAACGTTTTTCACTAACCGTTGAATTCTTCTGAACCTTTCATCGACGCACACAATAACATTTTTCAATCCTTCGAAACTTGACTTCTGTAGAACTATTTCCGGTGTATATTGCTTCTTCTTGGCCTCCATTTCAACCTGCTGGGTTTCATTGTTGGCCTCGTCGTTGCGTTCCTTACCGTCCCTCAGAATTATTGCTTTGTTGCCGTGAGCGGTCGTAAACACGAGCGTGTATTTGCCCAATTCAATGGTTTTCACGTATAAAGGTGAATTCCCGAAACAGAAGTATGACTATTATATCCAAGTGTTATTGGAGATTCGTCCAAGTTGCCGCATCGAAGGTAATTCCGCTACCTGAACTGTTCATAATTTTAATGACCGATTGAAATTTTCCATTCGATTGAACAAAAAAATAACGTATCGGCCAGCGGTTTGTTCTTTTGGTAACTGTACGCTTGACACAGCTGCTCCAAATGGTCCTGCCTTTGGTTTTAAAGTAATGTATTATAATGGTGATGAACCAAAGACTGCAATTTAATAATATTATTTCTTAAATGTAAATTTAAATCATAGTTCATCAAAATTACGCTGTCTGAAAAGTGGCGAACGTAATTTTTCCAAGTTCGAAATCCATATACGTCAAGTTGTTGAATGTTTCCTGTAGTTCCTGTCGGTATAAGTTTCAAATTGAGATTTTTATCTTAGGGCGTACATTCCGCTACTACCGTTGGGCAATGTCCACTCCATGAGTCAAGTAATAAAACACTATTTGGCCCCACATTTGGAAAATATAGTTTTTCTAACCAAATTTTGAAGTGATCTACAATAAATACAGAAGAATAAATGTATTAATTGTAAGTATTGCTTTTTGAATCAAAATGCTTCATATAAAATAGCTGCCATATACATATAAGTATATACAGTATGCCCATACCCGATGTAAGTTTCCCAGATCTTGATGCTTCCACATAAGCATTATCAGGTTTAAAAAGGTTAGCTTCCACCACCAGTCCGAACTTTCCACTTTGTTCTCTTGAAACCAAAAATAGAGGCGATAAAAGTTTCCGCTCGGTTCTTTTAGAAATAGAAATAGAGGTAAAAGAAATTTCCCGTCAGCAGATATTAGTGGTTGGATAATGTAACTCTGGGTCGTGGACGAAATAGACTGGACATCGCATTCCACCTGTTTTTCCCTTCAACAGCCAAAGTTCTGCCGAAATGAATTGCGAATTGAAAACCACTTCTATCCGAATGATAAACATTCTGTACTCCAACATTTGCTATCTCTTGCTTCACACTGGCTGCAAATTCATCTGCCTTCATTTTTAACTCATCGACATTTTCCAAAGTCTTTCTGGTAACAAACTGTCACGTAAGAATAATAAAAATAAGATCTTGCTGCATAGTAACGAAAGTTACTCGTATGAAATTATTTTATAATTACTGATACGGGGGGAGGCTCCCCGAAACTGAAGAGACGAGAGTCTCCTTATAGTCTGAGATTTAATGTCCTGAAAATCTCCATTACGCAAGACAAAGGGTTTGGTGAAGCCAAAATAAAAGATTTTCCTGAACCTAAATTCCCAAAGAAGATACAATATATTTGATTTAAGTCAAACAAAACATTCGGTATTACATAAAAAAAGGCATCAGTGCAAATGAATAATTGAAACGATACAGCTTACGAAATGAAATTCCTAATACTACCGCTGGTCGTCGAACAGAAGCCTCAAACAAAAAGGAACAAATGCTTTCCGTATGTTCTCAAATTTTCATCCGAATTTAGCGGACGAGATTTGAAATTTTGTACGCTTATTATTTCATGATAATAAGCTCTAGTTCATTTATGTTCGTGGCACACACACACACGAACACCTATCACTCCACAGATTCGCTTTTATGAGAAATAGAAAAATATCTATTTCCCATGAAAGGGAACTATAGTCGTTACGAGAAAATGGCTCCTTTTCGTTTTGAGATTCGAAAAGGTGGAGTTCTCTCTATATTAATTTTTGAAACTTCGTTTTTTTCACAGGCTGAATTCAGTCCTGCCTTCCGCCGGCAGGAAGATTATTCTTATTTTACGTCCGAACGATTGAATTTAACCCTTTCCTGCACTAGATCCCTTTACGCCTATTTGGGACGTTCACTGCCATTACTGGCTAGACTAAATGTTCTTAACGACAATAGGAGGTATAGTGGACTTACAAAATTTCAACTAGCTTGTAATAAGGTAAACTAAACGTTCCGAGCTTAAATTTACCCAGCATCGCTCGTAACAGTTTCCCATTAACTGGGTATATGGCGGATAGTATAGCCCATTTGAAACACTCGTTGTCATCCTTTTTTTGCACTTTGATACATGCTTTT
>CAKNXH010032481.1:0-16473 GCA_932178445.1 Andricus quercusramuli | reverse complement strand
AAAAAAAATTTTTACAGGTCGGTCTCTTCTTCCCTTATCGACTTTTTGTCTGAAATGAGGATTTATTCGACTACGCAGGTGAAACACCTGGAATTATGAGGGCGACAGTATCACTATTTCACCAGACATGCTCTGCTGGTAGGACTTCCGGTCTCACGACCTTGAAACGAAAAGACCGACAATCGGCCCACGTGTGTGTTTATCCTTTTGTAAATAATCCCAATCCTAAAAATTATTCAAAATTGAAAAAAAATCAAATTAAGAAAATTTTTTAATCCAGACGAATTTTCAAAAAACTGTATAATTTTCCACCAAAGAGATCAATTTTCAACTAAAATGATGAATTTTCAAACAAAATTAATTTTACATATAGTAGTTCAATTTTCAACGAAGTAGTTTAATTTTTAACCAAAAAATACGAGTTTTCAACAAAATGCAAGAATTTGTTACCAAAAAGTTGAATTTAAAAAAAAAACTAATTTCCAACAAAATAAAAAATTTTCAACTGAATTGATGCATCATCAAATAGAAAAATAAATTTGCAACCAAAAAGTAAAGTTTGAAATAAAAAAATGAATTCTCAACAAAAAATGTATTATTTGATATTTAAAAAAAAATCAATTTTAAATAAAAAAAACAGTTGATATTTTAACCAAAAAAGATTTTAATTTTCAATCAAAAACTGCTGAATTTAACCAAAAAGATCAATTTAAATTCATGAAGGCATTTTTAAACGAAAAATTGAATACTTCAATTTTCAATTAACAAAATTATTTTTAATTTAAAAAAAAAACACTTTGAACATAATAGTTCAGTTTTCACCTAAAAAAGTGAATTTTTGACTAAAATAGTGAAAATTTACAACAAAATATTTTTAACGAAGAAGTTCAACTTTCAACGAAATATTTCAATTTTCAACTAAAAAATATGAATTATAATTGATTTTCTATCAAAAAATTCGATTTTTCAACAAAATACAAGAAATTTCGAACAAAAAATTGAATTAAAAAAAAATTAAGAAGAATTTTTGACAAAATACAAGAAATCTTTAAAAAAAGTTCAATTTTCAATAACCAAAATGTTGAAATTTAAACTAAACTGATGTTTTTTTAAAAAACAAAATAGCTTATATCTCAACTAGAAAGGGCAATTTGCAACCAAAATTGAATACTTCAATTTTCAGATAACAAAATTATTTTTCACAAAAAAAATAAATAAAAATTTTGAACATAATAGTTTAATTTTCACCAAACAAGTGAAATTTGATCTAAAACAGTGAAAATTGAAAAAAGAAATCTTTGACAAAGAAGTTCAACTTTCAACGAAGCAGTTTAATTTTCAATAAAAATTATGAATTTTCAACCAAAAAGATTAATTTTTCTACGAAAAAGACGAATTTTAAAGAAAATACAAGAAATGTCAACCGAAAAATTGAATTTTCAAGAACAACAAAAAAAACTAACTTAAAAAAAATAGTTTTCAGTTTTTCTTAAAATAGATCAATTATAAAACCAAAAATGAAATAGTTACATTTTCTGTTAACAATTTAATTTGCAATAAAAAAACGAATTTTTAACAAAATTGTTAAATTTTTAAACAAAGAAATTAATATTCAACCAAAATGAAGAATCTTCATAAAAAATGAATTTTCAACAGAGTAGTTCAACTTTCCACTCAGAAGTTAAATTTTCGATAAAAAAAATGAATTTTCAAGAAATGAAGATTCTTTATTCAAGAAAAAATTGTTAACAAAGTTGTTAAAATTTCAAGCTAAAAGGCCAATTTTCTCAAAAACAGTTGAATTTCGAACCCAAAAGTATGAAATTTTGAAAAAAATTAATTTTTAAATGAACAGTTGCATTTTTAACGAACAAAAAAGCGGGAATTTCAACCAAGAAAATTAATTTTCTACCAAAAAAGACGATTTTTCAACTAAAAATGAAAATGTTAACTTTTCAGCTAAAAAAATTAATTTTAAATAAAAAAATTCAGTTGAAATAGTTCAATTTTCAGCAAAATATAACAATTTTCATCAAAAAAGTTGAATTTTCAATTTTTTTAAAATATTAATTTTCGACTACTTTATTAAAAATTCAATTATTTGGTTTCAACAAAAATTATTAAATATGTATTAAATAAAATATATATTAAATAAAAGTTATTATTATTTAAATATTTCAGTTAAAAATTCATCTCTTATTTAAAAATTCATCTTTTTGGGTTAAAAATTCAACTATTTGATTGACAATTAACTTTTTTTGTCAAAAATTTATTTTGTAACTGAATATTGAACTACTTCAGTTGAAAATTCATCTTTCCATTAAAAATTTTTATTTTTTTGTTGAAAATTCGTCATTTCGGGTTGAAAATTCAAATTCTTCGGTTGAAAATTCCACTATCTGATTAAAAATTTACTATTTTTATTAAAAATTCATGTATTTTGTTAAGAATTGTTTTTTTACCTGAATATTTGAATACTTTAGTTGAAAACTCATCTCTTTAGTTAAAAATTTAACTTATGTGTTGAAAATTCAACTATTTGATTGAAAATTAAATTTTTTGTTAAAAATTAATATTGTAACTGAATATTTTAATATTTCAGTTGAAAATTTATCTCTTTTGTTACAAATTAAACTTTTTTGTGGAAAATTCATCTTTTTGGGTTAATTTATTTAACTTTTTTTTTTTTTGAAAAATCGTAATCTTTTTTTGTTAAAAATTATACTTTTTGGTTGAAGGTCAAATTACTTTGTCAAAAATTTAATTAATTCGTCTTTTTCGGTAGAAAATTATTCTGAATTTTCAAATAAAATGTTGAATATTTAACTTGAATAGTGGATTTTTGAATCAGAAAGATGAATTTTCAAGTGAAATGATGAATCTCTAACTAGAATAATTGAATTTTTGATCAAAAAGATAAATTTTCAACAAAGAAAACTAATTTCCACCAAAAAATACGAATTTTTAACTAAAAAAGATAATTTTTCAACAAAAAATTGAATAATTAAAATTTTAGTCAAAAATTGAATGTTCAACCAAAGAGATGAATTTTTAACCAAAATTATGGAATATTCGACTGGAATAATAGTTACACTTTCAGCACAAAAAATAATTTTCAACCGAAAACCATCCAAAGAAAAAACAAGTTTTCAATGAAATAGCTCATTTTTCAACCAAAGAAATTAATTTTTAATTAAAACGACTAATCTTCAACAAACAAAAAATTGTAACAAAAGAGTTTAACTTTCAACCAAGTAATTTTATTTCCAACCTAAAACCAAAAATAATAATTTAGAAAATAATTAAAAAGATTTTAATTTAATATAAAAAACAGTGAGACGATTTTTCAACAAAATAGGTTATTTTTCAAACAAATTGTTGAGTTTTTAAGCCAAAAAGATCAATTTGTATGAAACAGTTGAATTTTCAACGAGTAAATATGGATTTTTTAGAAAAAAGTGATCTGTCAACCAAATAGTTGAATTTTCTACAGAAAACCGGGGAATCTTCAACCGAAAAAGACGAATTTCCAACAAAATAAGTACATTTCTAATAAAAAAGATGAATTTTTAAATAAAATTATGTATTTTAAAACAAAAGGGCGATGATTTTCAATCAACAAGATTATTTCTTCACCAAAAAAGACGAATTTTAAACTAAAATTTCAACAAAAAAGATTTAAATTTAAATTTAAGCAGTACTAAGTGTGAAGGATTACTACACGCTTAGGATTATCATGCGTGAAGGAGGAATACGCGTGAAGGAGTACTAAGCGTGAAGGAGTATTACGCGTACGAAGCATTACGCGTGAAGGAGGAATACGCGCGAAGGAAAATTCCGCGTGAAGCAGTACTAAGCGTGAAGGATTACTACACGCTTAGGATTATCACGCGTGAAGGAGTACTAAGCGGGAAGGAGTATTACGCGTACGAAGCATTACGCGTGAAGGAGTATCACGCCTAAGAAGCATTACGCGTGAAGGAGTATTACGCATAAGAAGCATTACGCGTGAAGGAATACTACGCGTTTAGAAGTACTACGTGTTTAGGAGTATTACGCGTGAAGGAGGAATACGCGTAAAGGTCTAATACGCGCGAAGGAGGAATACGCGTAAAGGCCTAATACGCGTGAAGGAGGAATGCGCGTGAAGGAGGAATACGCGTGAAGGAGGAATACGCGTGAAGGAGGAATACGCGTAAAGGGCTAATACACGTGAAGGAGGAATACGCGTAAAGGGCTAATACGCGTGAAGGAGGAATGCGCGTGGAGAAGTAATACGCGACTAATTTCGCCCTCGGCAGTATGCCCCATTAGTAACAAAATTGTCTACACGTAGGCGCACAAGTATAAATTCTAAATTTACGAAGTGTTGTTTCTCTCCTCTGTTTTCTTTTCTTCCGAGATATTTAAAAGTGGATGGAATTCGTGAGGACTCTTGGCCTCAGCTATAAGGAACGAAGATGACAATATGTACGTGGTGATATTTCGAAGTGGTAGCATCTGTCTCCGAGCCAATGCCCTCTACGTCTCGTTGGCTCAGCTGCTGATCGAAGTACTATATACAGTATAGTACTATATACAATGTGCAATATATAGACACTACACTGAAAAAAAGAATGTCTGGATCCAAGAAAATGCATTTACTTGAATCCCATTTCTTAGCATCAAGAAAATATTCCTTATTAGAAGTAATTTTTATTTAACCCAGATACATATCTTTTGTTGATCTAAAGAAATGAATTCTTTGGCTATATTTTCTTGAATCGAACAAATATTTCTTACATTAAAGAAAACCATTTCTTTGATTCAAAAGGTCTAGATTCGTTGGAATCAGATTAGTCGTTCAAAGAAATATTTGTTTGATTCAATGAGTTCGATTCTTTGAATTGATTCGGACGCATTTGAATCAATTAATTGTGCATACTTGAATCAAGTCTTTAAAGTTCATTTGAATCAAAGTAATAATGATTTAATCCAAAATAATATTAATTTAATTAAAAATATATTTATTTGTTACAAAGAGTTCATGAATTTATACCAATGAAGCATTTATTTAGACGAACAAGATATTGTGTTTACATGAATATTAATTTCTTCATTTGAAGGAAATATTTCATTTGCTTACTAGAATTTAATTATTCATAAGGAATAAACATTTATTTCAACGCAGTAATTATTGTTTCAAACCAAGCATTTAATAATTTGGCATAATTTGTTTCAATTGAATACTTCTTTAGATCAAAGAAATATGTTGTTAAATTCAATATCCATGTTTTTGATTTGAAGAAATATTTCTTTGGCATTTATGGTGAGGGTTAAATACGACTTGTCGCCTTAGAATTTTGATGTTGCGACAGCGTCGTGGTCATCGCAGTGGACTTGACACTCAACGGACCCGAGTTTGATTCCTGCTGGAGGTGGATTTTTCATCGAATTTTTCTGTTGCAGGTTCATCGAGATTTTAAATTATGTGCTTATTATTATAAATTAAATATGTATAATAATAACAATGTTAATAATAATTTGAGTTGAAAGAATCCGTTTGTTTATTTAGGAAAATATGTACTACAGTTCAAGTACAAACTATTTTATTGCACTCGCGCATGGTGTAGGCCAAAGAAATATTTGTTTGAATCAGTGGAATATTTTTTTGCTTCAAATACTCAAAAATTTGATGCGAAGAAACAGTTCCGTGAGCCTATAAAATGTTTGCCTGACTTTAAAATATATTTCTTTCCATCAATTCACATATTCTCATCTCAAAGAAATATTCATTCCCATTCATGGCACATTCATTTGGAACAATGAGTCATTTATTCGGTTTAAAATGTATACTTTTGCCTTCAATTAATATTTCCTTGATTTAAAGAAATATTTCCTTCCGACCAATAGGTCGTTCATTGAATCAAACAATGTTAACTTAATCCTATTAACATTTGTCTGGCTGAAAGAAATTATTTTTTTCGTCCAAAGTGTATATTTTTATTTGCCTCAAAAAAATTTTTCTTTGAAAATAAACAGGACTTTCATTTGCTTCAGCCAAGTAAAATTCACTTGGTACAAGTAATCTTTTTTTTCAGTGTATATATGCAACTCTATGTAGAATGTAGATTCTAGATACTATGCAACTATTCAGCCACAAGAGCCTGTCTGTAGTCTGTCTTCTCCTCTACATATAAATTGGTACACGCGTCTTGAGCACACTTGTCTTTTTGCATGTGTTGAAAATTATCACTATATATGTACACACACAGGTTCAAATCATCCACACAAGGTGTGCATAGAGGAGGCTTTGTGCACATCAATGGCACGCGACTTTTGACTTGTATTTCTCCATTGTTTAGAAATGTGGAGGACTTTGTCAATGTGGTCGACACTTTTCCTTAAATTCAGTCAATTTTTTATTTTATTAAAAGGAATCGAACTTCCGAAATCAAAAATAGTTTAACTTTCGACCAATATTTATTTACTAAAGAAAAAAACGAATTTTCAACAAAGAAATTGAATTTTCATCGAAAAAATATTAATTATTAAACAAATAGTTGAATTTTCAACTAAAAACGATACATTTTCCATGGAAAATGGAATATTTCAGTTTTCAATAAAAAAAAAATAATTTCCAAGAAAATATTTAAATTTTCGACCAAAGAGATGCATTTTCAAAATGATGAATCTTCATTAGCAATAAATATACTTTAGGTTACGAAATCAATTTTCAAAAAAGACAGATTTTTCAACAAAATAGTATATTTTTTAACCGAATAAATAAATTTTGTCTACTAAAATTATGAATATTCGACTGGTATGATTAAATATTTAGTTAAAAAGTAAATTTTTAACTAAAAATCAACAATCTTCAACAAAATAGTTAAATTTTCAACCAAAAGAAATGAATTTTCAACAACAACAAATTCATTTTTGACCAAGAAGAAGAATTTTCTAACAAAAAGACGAATTTTCTACGCAGTACAGTTGAATTTTCAACTGAGAAAGATTAATTTTCCATCACAAATGGAATAGTTAAATTTTCAATAAACAAAACAAAACAAAAATGAATTTTCAACAAATGGGTTGAATTTTCAACTTAAAAGGATAAATTTCTAACCGAATAGTGGAATTTTCAACTAAAAAAGATACATTTTTAACCAAATAGTTGAATTTTCAACTAAAAACGATACATTTTCCATTAAGAATGGAATAGTCAAACTTTCAATTGAAGAAAAAAACAATTTTCCACTAAAATTATGAATATTCAACTGGAATAATTGGACATTTAGTTGAAAAATAATTTTTTAACCAAAACTTAACGATTTTCAACAAAATAGTTTAATTTTCAATAAACTAGATTAATTTTAAACAAGATAGTTGAATTTTCATTTTAAAAAAATTAATTTTTAACTGAATAGTTGAATTTTCGACTAAAAACTATACATTTCCCATCAAAAATGGAATAGTTAAATCTTCAATTAAAAAAAAAAGAAAGAATTTTCAACAAAAGACTTAAATTTTCAACCAAAGAGAAGAATTTTCAAAATAACGAATCTTCATCAGTCATAAATGTACTTTAAATTAAAAAATTAATTTTTGAAAAGGACAGAATTTTCAACAAAATAGTATAATTTTTAACCGAAAAAATAAATGTTATCAAAATTATGAATGTTCAACTGGAATTGGTAAATATTCAGTTGGAAAATAAATTTTTAACCAACAATCAACGATTTTCAACAAAATAGTTAAATTTTCAGCCAAAGAGATAAATTTTCAACTAAAATAAAGAAACTTCAACAACAAAAATTTCACAAAATTGTTTAATTTTCAACAAACTAAATTAATTTGCAACCAGACAGTTGAATTTCCAACCAAAATAATGAATTTTTGACCAAGAAGAATAATTTTTTACCAAAAAAATGAATTTTCAAGGAAGTAGTTGAATTTTCAACTAAAGAAGAATAATTTTTGACCAAATAGTTAAAATTGCAACTAAAAGAGATCAATGTTCCATCAAAAATGGAATAGTTGAATTTTCATTTGCAAAAAAAAAAATTTCAAACAAAATAGTCAAATTTTCAACGAAAGAGATGAATTTTCAAGTAAAATAAAGAAACTTACAAAAACTGACTTTTTAACCACATTTTTTAATTTTCAAATAAAAAAATGAATTTTTGACCAAAAAGAATAATTTTTGAAATGATGAATCTTCATCAGCAATACCTATACTTTCAGTTAAAAAATTAATTTGCAAGAAATAGTCAAATTTTCAACCAAAGACGTGAATGTTCAACCAAAAAAGGCAAATCTTCAACAAAATACATGAATTTCAAAAAAAAAAAAATGTAATTGTCAAGCAAATAGTTGAATTTTCAACCCAAATAGTTGAATTTGTAACCCCAAAAAGACAAATGTTCAACAACAAAATTAAATGTTATACTGAAAAGATGAATTTCCAACTGAAATAGTTCAATATTCGGTTTAAAAATATAAATTGTCAACGAAACAGTTGAATTTTCTACAAAAGTAGTCGACTTTTTAGCCCGAAAAGATGAATTTTCAACAAAAAATGTCTATAACAAAATTGTTGAACTTTGTACAAAATAGATGAATTTTACACTAAATAATTGAATTTTCAATCCAAAACATTAATTTTGAACCAAAAATCTGAATTGTCAACCGACAAGATTTATTTTTTAACGTCAAAATAAATTAATTGCCCACAAAATCCACGAATTTTCAACCGAGTAATTGAATTTTCGGCTTAAAAAGATAACTTTTCAACCATAAATGGAATAGTTATATTTTCAATAAAAAAAATTAATTTTTTACAAAGATAAACAAAGATTAACTTTTTTATTGGAAACTCACATTTTCCGATTGAAAATTGATGTTTTTTATTTGAGAATACAACCGCATTTGATTGAAAATGCATGTATTTTGTTGAAAATTCGTCTTTTTTGGTAGAAAATCAACTTCTTTTATTTTGAAATAAAAAATGTTTTGTTTGAAATATCAACTATTAGTTTATTTTTTTGAAAATTCATTTTTTCTTTTTTTGTTGAAAATTCAACTACTTGATCGAAAGTTGGTTATGAACTTTTTTAACCATATATTTACTCTATACTATTATATAACTAAAAAACATGATCTTATTCTCAGATTTTCATTAATGAGTACATGAATATTGAAAAAATGAACAGATAAACATTTATGTACCTTTCAAGATTATTGATCTCGAAGCTGAACATTTAAAAAAAATGTATAATAAGTATATGCTTTGCGCATTATTAACTTATTCATTATTTATGTTTTCTTTGGCTTCTTTTTTTAAGCTACATTAATTCTATTGCACACTTTTTGTCATAAGTTTGAAGAAAATGCGTACCAAAAAGTAGCAGTGTATATTTTAATGTTTGTAATTGTCATAGATTTAGAAACTGTATATATGTTGCATAAGAATTGATCATATGCATCTTTCAATGCATATTGACATCTTCATATCACTATATATGTCTACCATATACATAACTTCAGAAAACGTAAATTATGCACTATTAACAGGTTATGAAATTTGTTATCAACCTTTACTACACATTTTCTACACTATTATCTATTTCCGCGATCATGATCTTATTCTCCCATTTTCATTCATGCGTACATGAATATTGGACATATGATAAAAATGTATGCACCTTTCAAGATTGATGGTCTCAAAGCTGACCATGGCTTAAAAAGTCCGAGTGCATATGACTAACTTATTCACGATGTATGTTTTCCTTGGCTTCTTTTTTGAAGATATGCATTAATTCTATTTCACACTTTTTGTCATATAAGTTTAATGAAGAAAATGCATACCAAAAAGTAGCAGTGTATATTTTAATGTTTGCAACTGTCATAGATTTAGAAACTGTATAGTGTATATGTTACATAAGAATTGATCATATGCATCTTTCAATTCATATTGAAATCCTCATATCACTATATATGTATCTACCATATGCATAACTTCAGCAAACGTAAATTATGCACTATTAACAGGTTATGAAATTTGTTATCAACCTTTACTATACATTTTCTACACTATTATCCATTTCCGTAATCATGATCTTATTCTCCCATTTTCATTCATGCGTATATGAATATTGGACATATGATAAATATTTATATACCTTTCAATATTGTTGGTCTCAAAGCTGATCATGTCTTAAAAAGTCCGAGTATGTTTTACACATTAACTTATTCATAATTTATGTTTTCTTTTGGCTTCTTATTTTAAGTTGCATTACTTCTATTGCACACGTTTTGTCATAAGTTTAACGAAGCAAATGTTACCTAAGAATTGATCATATACATCTGACAATACTTATTGAAACGAGGTTTTAAATCTTTATATTACTCTACCATGATCATAACTTTAAGGAACGTAAAACATGCACTATTAACTGGTTATGAGCTTTTTTTATCCGCATGTTTAGTGTTTACACTATTATCTATAATTTTATTCCCATGATTGTATTCTCTAATTTGTATTCATGAATACATGAGTATTTGAAAAGAGAAACATTTAAGTACATTTCAAGATTTATGGTTTTAAAACTGACCATTTTTTGAAGAATCCGAGTATGAGCATGCACATGACTAACTTATTCACAAATGATTTCTCTTGGTTTCTTATTTTAGGATGCATTAGTTCTATTGCAGTAGAAAATTACAATTCTTTACAAAAACATATATATATTTCATAAAATTTTAAAAATTGGGAAACTGTACTTAAAATTATGTTGTATACACTGGTAGTTTATTGTAGAAATGTACAAATTTAAACGAAAAAATATAAATTTTTATAAACAATACTTTTACACTCAGCATCAACGTTTTGACTTGTACTTTACTGTCAATTTTCTTAGGATATGTCATATATATGTTTCTGCAAGAAACTACAATTTAAAAATAATATTACACAGGACGAATTTGAATTTGTTCAAAATTAAGCAAGTTACAGATTTTAACGTCAAAAATAGAAATTTTTCAATTTGAAAGACTCAGTAGTTAAACAAATGTAAAAATTAGCTTGAAACTTTGTAAACTATTCTTAATTTAAAAATGATTTGAAAAATTGAACACTCTTATTCAATTCCAAATCCTACTTAAATATTGTTTCAATCTAAAATATTACATTTTCAACCCATTTAATTTGAAATTTTTTAATTGAGGAATACATTTTTTTGGATATTTAGAAATACCTTACTTTTCATTCAAAATAAGCAATTATTAATAAAATATTGAAAACTAAACAATTATAAACTGAATTACTTGAAATAGGAAGCCTTTGTTAAATTAAAACTTTGAACGTTGCAATTTTAATTCTTCTATTTCCCAAATTTTTATTATGCAAGTGAAATTATTGAATTTCCAATGCATAAATAAAAATTGAACAATTATCAATTTGGAAAAAATTTGAGTTAGTTGAAGAGATATCCACAAATTTTGGGACGATCCAAACTTAATTTAAAACTGAAAAATATTTTGAAAAATAAAAAACTAAATTTAGATTTCTGAAGATTTCAAAATAAAATTTTGAAGCTTTTTATTGATTTTTAAAGGTTTCAAGAAAATAAAAAATGTCTTAGGTTTGTAGGGAAAATTTAAAATGATTCAAAACCTATAAATTCCTTAAGATTCTTGTAGTTGTAAATTCTCGTAGAAAATTAAAACCACTATAAATACAACTATGTACAAAAAAATACAAAAAAGTACAAAATTTGTCTCAATAATAGAAAAAGTTGTAGTTTTCTGTAATTCTGGTTGTAATTTATGGTATTTATATTGCACACTTTTTTTCATAAGTTGAATGAAGAAAATGTATTTTAAAAAAGTAGCAGCATTTTTGTAAATTTTTGCAATTGCAAAGATTTAGAAACTGCAGATGTTAGTAAGAATTGATCATATGAATCTGATAATACTTGTAGAAATCTTCATATTACTGTACCATAGACATATAATTTCAAGAAACGTCACTTCTGCACTATTAACTGGTTATGAACTTTTTTAATATCTATTCCCATAATTATATGATCTTATTCTCTGATTTTCATTCATGAATACATAAATATTTGAAAAGATAAACATTTAAGTATCTTTCATGATTGTTGGTTTCAAAGGTGACCATCTCTTAAAAAAGTATATGCTTTGCGCATGACTAACTTTTTCACATTTACGTTTTCTTTTGGCTTCTTCTTTTAAGTTACATCAGTTCTATATTGCACACTTTTCGTTATATAAAGTTAATAACACATCTTTCAATGCATATACTGAAATCTTCATATTACTCTATGTATGTCTACCATATGCATATAACTTCAGCAAACGTAAATTATGCACTATTAACAGGCTACTAACTTTTACAATTATCTATTTCCATAATCATATTCTCTAATTTTCATTCATGAATACATAAATATTTAAAAAGATAAGAATTAAGTATATTTCATGATTGTTGGTTTCAAAGCTGACCATCTCTTTAAAAAGTATGCTTTGCACAAGACTAACTTTTTCACATTTATGTTTTCTTTTGGCTTCTTCTTTTCAGTTACATTAGTTCTACTGCACACTTTTTGTCATATAAAGTTATGAAAATGCATACCAAAATACATAGCAATATTTATGTAAATGTTTGCATTGATTTAGAAACTGCACATATTACTTCAGAATTGATCATATACATCTTTCAATGCGTACTAAAATCATCATATTACTCTATATGTCTACCATATAACTTTTGATAACGTAAATTATGCACTATTAATAGGATATGAACTTTTCTTACTATTATCTGATTCCATAATCGATCTTATTCTCTAATTTTGATTCATGAATACATATATATTTAAAAAGAGAAACATTGAACTTTCTTGATTGTTGGTTTCAAAGCTGACCAATTTCTAAAAAAAGTATGCTTTGCACATGAAAAACTTTTTCACAATTTATGTTTCTTATGACTTCTTTTAAGTTGCATTAGTTCTATTGCACACTTTTTGTCATAAATTTAATGACGAAAATGCATACCAAAATACATAGCAATATTTATGTAAATGTCTGCATTGATTTAGAAACTGCACATTTTACTCTATCTGTCTACCATATATGCATAACTGCATCAAACGTAAATTATGCAATATTGAAATATTATGAACTTTCCTTACTATTATCTATTCCCATAATCATATGATCTCATTCTCTAATTTTCATTCATGAATACATAAATATTTAAAAAGATGAACGTTCAAGTATCTTTCATGATTGTTGGCTTCAAAGCTGACCGGCTCTCAAAAAAGTATGCTTTGCACAAGACTATAACTTTTTCAAATTTATATTTTCTTTTGGCTTCTTCTTTCAAGTTATTGCATGAGTTCTCAATGTTTGCACTGATCTAAAAACTGCACATATTACATAAGAATTGATCATATACATCTTTCAATGCATACTGAAATCTTCATATTACTCTATAATATGAAGTATCTATAATATGAAGTATATATCTACCATATACATAACTTTAGCAAACATAAATTATGCACTATTAACAGGCTACTAACTTTTACTATTATCTATTCCCATAATCATATGATCTTATTCTGTAATTTTCATTCATGAATACATGAATATTTGAAAAGAGAAACATTTAAGTATCTTTCATGATTGTTGGTTTCAAGGCTGACTATAATTTCTTAAAAAAGTATGCTTTATACATGACTAACTTTTTCACGTTTACGTTTTCTTTTGGCTTCTTCTTTTCAGTTGCATTAGTTCTATTGCACACTGTTTGTCATAAGAAAATTATTAAAATGCATACCAAAAAAGTGGTATTGATGTAAA
Organism: Andricus quercusramuli; assembly: GCA_932178445.1. Classification (NCBI taxonomy): domain Eukaryota; kingdom Metazoa; phylum Arthropoda; class Insecta; order Hymenoptera; family Cynipidae; genus Andricus; species Andricus quercusramuli. Next base: position 2,607 of record CAKNXH010032481.1, on the reverse strand, counting down.
TGTTTGCATTTGATTTAGAAACTGCACATATTACTTCAGAATTGATCATATACATCTTTCAATGCACATTGAAATCTTCATATTACTCTGTCTACCAATATACATAACATCAGCAAACGTAAATTATGCACTATTAAAGGTTATGAACTTTTCTTACTATTATCTATTCTCATATACTATTATCTATTCTCATCATCATATGATCTTATTCTCTAATTTCCATTCATGAAAACATGAATATTCGAAAAAAGAAATATTTAAGTACCTTTCAAGATTGTTGGTCTTAAAACTGACCATCTCTCAAAAAATCCAAGTATGCTTCGCACATGACTAACTTCACAAATTCCAGAATTACATCACGAAAACACGCGATTCACTATAACTATACACTTTCTTTTCACATTTCTTTATAATGCCGTGATTCATCGCACGCATGTGCAGATCACACACTGGAACACTGATGCACCGATGCACAAACACACAGAAAGGAACTTTTATTCGTGTTACCTGTTTGACTAGGTAGGTATGCACGAGAGAGGAGAAAAAAAAGACAAAAAGAAAAACCGACACGTGAAGAAGCCGCCGAGAGAAGAGGTAGACATCCGGTACGAGGCGCGTTTCCGGAGAGCACCGGAGAGACTGAGGCAACCACGCTTCGTGTCCAGTTTGTAACCCTCCATTTAGAAACTGCAGCCAAGCCGGTGCAGCCAATCGCCCTTTCTTGTTGTCCTTTCGTTTCCAATGACAACCCTCCAGACTCAAACTCAAATTTCCCGGGCAATTTTCACAGGATCCGGAAATTTTTTAGGAAATGTGTTTTTATGGTTGTTATCATAGTCACAAATAGGAATACCCCCCACCCTTTAAGTCAAAATTTTGTCTCCGATTTGATGAACATCTAAAATAAAACATGAGAGATGCAGACTTCACATCCCGAAATGCTGCCAAAAACAGCGGAAATCGGGTGATTTTTTACGAATATAGGGCAATAAATTATTTCAAATAAAATATGATGAATATGATTTTTCAACTAAATTAATGAATTTTTAACCGATAAAGATTAATTTTTAAACCAATTGTCGAATTTTGAAACAAAAAAGTTTGAACTTTTACCACAAATAGTTGCATTTTTCAACGAATTGTCTAATCTTCAAGTTAAAAAAACGAATTGTTTAGAAGACAGTTAATCGAATTTTCAATAAAAAGATTTCAAATAATTTTTTCGAATTTTTAAATAAAAATTGCATTATGAACAAAATAGTTGAATTTTCAAGCCAAGAAGATGAATTTGAAGTTGTATTTTTGAACAAAAAGAAATCAATTTAACCTATAGAAGAATGATTTTCTACCAAGAATAATAATTTTCTACCAAGAATAATAATTTTCTACCAAAAGCAAAACAGTTAAATTTTCAGTTAAAAATTCAACGAAAAAGAAGTATTATTAAGAAAATAGTTAAATCCTCAACTCAAGAAAAGAAAGAATTTCCAACAGAATATTTAAATTTTCAAATAAATAGTTTAGTTTTCAACTGAAAAGTTTTATTTTCTATCAAAGTAGTCTAATTTTCAACAAGAAAATTAATTTATACGAAACGAATTCTCAACGAAATATATAACAGTTAATATTTTAACAAAAAAAAAAGATTTTTGTTTTTAAATCAGAAACAGTTGAATTCAACGAAAAAAAAAAAAAATTAATTTTCTGCAAAAAAGACGAATTTTCAATAAATTACATTTTCTTTTGGATGAAAATTCATTCCTTTTGGTAGAAATTTAATCTTTTTTTTTAATTTTTAATTTGAAAATTTAATTATTTGTTGAAAATCTATCCTTTTGGATTTAAAAGACTTTGTTTAACAACTTTGTTAAAAAATATTTTTTTTTTTTTTGGTTGAAGATTCATGTCTTTGGTTGAAAATTTAACTATTTTATTGAAAATTCGTCTATTTGGTAGAAAATTATTATTTTCAGCTTGAAAATTTAGCTAAAGGTTTATCAAAGAAAGAAAAAAAATTTGAACCAAATTTTGGGATTTTCAAGACAAAAGGAAGAATTTCCTGAAAAAAATTTGAATTAGCAACCCAAAAGTATGAATTTTCAATTTAAAAATTTTTTTTTCAATAAAATAATTCAATTTTCTACAAAACTGTTTCATTTTCAACCCGGAAATATAAATTTTCAACATAAAAGTTAATTGTTAACCAAAAGAATAATTTTCAATAAAACAGTTGAATCTTCAACCAAAAAATTAAATTGTTAGCCAAAAAAGATCAAATTTCTACTAACAGAAATGGATTTTATAGCCAAAAGGATTATTTTTTTGCAAAAAAGTTGAATTTTTAACAAAAAAAAGATAATTTTCAATATAATAATTAAATTTTCTATCAAAATAGTTGAATTTTTTACCAAAAAAATATGGAATTAAAAAAACATTCAAAATTTGTTCAGGAACAGTAAGGAAAGTTTTTTATTTTCTTGAAACTTTTCCGAATTTTCAAGCATCAGCATCGAAAATCTTTTTTGAAATCTTTCTTGAAATTTACATTCTTTTTTCATTTTCTGAAATTTTGAAATTTTGAAAAAAAAAAAAATTTTGAAAAAAATT